>MU856894.1:91268-137270 GCA_033296705.1 Chaetomidium leptoderma | reverse complement strand
GGTAGGTGCACTAAGAATCCGAGTTATTTCCCAGTTTGCGAGTGAGACCTCCATACTGTGGGGCATTCTCGCCGTGGTCAAAGTTTAGCGCTGCTTGGCATTTTCCATCCATCAAAGACATGCACTGGTTGGCGCATTCTCACCGAGCACCATCAACGAACACCCCCCATACCCACACCAACAAATCGAAAAGATGGTACGTTTTCGCCTTTCCAAGCCGCTTGTACAAATACTAAACACCATACCGACAGGCTGATAAACTCCGGAACCAACAAGAACTCGAGCGGCTCCAGGCCAAGTACATCGGCACGGGCCACCCCGACACGACGAGCTGGGAGTGGAAGACCAACATCCACCGCGACACCTACTCGAGCATCGCGGGGCACCCGCCGCTGCTGTCATACCTTGCGCTGGCAGAGAACGAGCCGGTCGCAAAAGTGCGCATCCAGATGATTCGGGTATGTTCATGTTCATATCCTTGCCTACGACGCCTGGTCCACTAGGAGATGCCCCGTATGGCCGATGCTAACGAAGGATTGTGCTGCAGAAAATGCTACAGCCCGCTGGGGCTCCGCCGCCGCGAGAAGGGGAAGAAGTGCTTGTGGCGCCACGGCAAGAAGAATCCTAAAGCTCGCCAGGCCCGAGTCCATAGCTGAAAGCCAATCCACGTTTGATACCCCGACTTCAATATTTATCCCAGCCGCCCCAAGACGTGACGGATCACTCGTCATCTTCATCCTCGGCTTCGGTCTGCCTCCTCCTCCCCCTGCGGCGATCACTCGGTCCGGGATCACCATCCGGCGCCTCCTCGGCCGCCTCGTCGACCGTCTCGGGCACCCCCGGTTTCCGCTCCTTGATCTTGAGGCTCATCTGCAACTTCTTCTCGAGCTCGTCGTTGGATCCGCCGTAGACGGCCCGCACAAAGGTGGCAATCGCGTCCTTGTCGACCTCGACCTTGCCCCGCGGTCCGACGTGCCATGTCGTCGCGTCCTCGTCTCCCGTTGTCTTGGACTCGGTCACTCGCACCAGGTATCCGTGCCTAATCATCCGCTGGAGAACCAGCTCCGTCTTCTCGCTCGGCGATGTCTCGTCGTTCGGGTTCATGCCGGGCATGTTTTCGGCCGCGTTGAGCCGGCCGAGGTGTCTCCGCAGACGAGGATCGCTAAGCTCGCCGCCGCTGAGTGTGATGATGGTGATGATCATGGTATAAAGCGCAATGTACGAGGCTTCGCCGTCAGCCGACTGGACTTTGGAGGGGGCTTTGATGGCCGGCTTGGTGTACGCTTCGGGGAGGGTGGAAACGAGGACGTATGCGTTCGAAACGGTTTCTTTCTGGCTCTGGGATTTGGCGGCTGCCGGCGGATTGTTAGTCGTCATGGTTGGTGGTCTACGGAGCAGTTAGGTAGCCAAGGGGACAGACATGCCTTTTCTCTTTTGATCTGCCGTCAAGAGATTCCTATCCTTGGTCGGAAGTTCGACCATTTGCATGCCAAACGTCGCTTGTAATTGCTTCTGTGCGCCAGCGAACACCTTCTTGAAATCTCGTCCATTGGAACCGAGCACTGGGCGTGTTAGCAGTCGTTTCTCCGCAAGTCCGGCTGTACTCGGTCGGTACCCTTTTCCCGGATGCCGTCTCTCCGGATCGGCGTTCGCGAGTACTCGCAAGCGAGGGCATATCGCACGAGGTTCTTGATCAGCTGGCTGGTCTCGTCTCTTTGCCCAACCACCTCCATGCGCTCGTCCCCGTCGCCGTCGACATCGTCGGGGCTTTGAGGGTATTGGCGCTGTACATCCTCTTCCTCGTCGTCTTGAACGGCCTGCAAACCATCAGCTTACGGTTCCATTATGAACCGATGAAAGCTGTTTGGAACCCACGTGCCGCCGTCGGGCCGGCATGGTGATCAATATCCCGGATGCTCTAATGCGGGTCGTGGAAAAGGTGTTGTTGGTTCGGTGGGACGCTTGTAGTCAACAATGACCGAATGAACAGTACCGTGTCAGAAATACCTGCGAAACGTAGGCGAAGTATAGAGAAGTACTAGAGGTGCGGGGGTCGAGAGGGGTTCTTGGTGTTCAACATTCCTCAACTTGAGAGTCGATCAATTACTGCCAAGTTACTTCGTACGTGGGGCGTGCCGCGTCGAAACCCCTGTCAAGTCGCGTCTGGAGGTGCTTTTTTTGCCTGCCGGGAACCTCAAGCCAGGGCCCTGGCAGTGCCTGGCACGAGACCCACCCAAAATCTTTTGTCGCAAAGACGCCGCGATCCACTTCGCCGTCTTGAGTCTTGACTATGGAGGCTATTCACATGATACTCCCATAACAGAGCCTCGGTGGTGCAGAAACAGGCCCTCCCAACCGCTCCCCATGCTTAGCCGCAAGTTGACCGGAAGCGCCAGCTTTGTCTGCCTGAGATGCCGACTCCAGCTAGCTGGAGCCCCTAAATGCCTGCCATTTCCTGCCGTCGCGCTTTCGTCGTTTCGAACCCGAACCCCCCCGCGATACTTTGGCACGTACGCCGGCTTAAGTGGTGCCGACGGACCCCCCAACGGGCAGACGCAGACTGATGGGGACACGAACACCGATCCAACTCCCGAGCCCGGCACCGAGCCCAGCCGCGACACAGCAGCCCACAATGAAGGCGCCGCCGCCTACTGGCCACCCCCTGCACCGCCTCCGCCGCAGCACCGCACGTACAAATCCAGGGGTCATATTGTCTCTCCCGAACAAGAGGGCCTCTCGATCGGCATCTTGGGGAAGCCTGGCTCGGCCATTGTTCTGCGGGAGAGACGTGCTCTCTCCAAGAACCGCCGGCATCCGCGCCTGACGGCCGACCAGGAGAGCGCGAAAGCCCACGTCGATCCCGCGAGCCTCCTGCCAGACGAAGCCGCTGGTGCCGCGTCCGAGGATATTCTGCTCAACATTCACGAGTTGAAACCAGTCGACACACAGGTCCTCACCGACAAGGAGTTCAGGGAGCTCCGGCAGACACTCCTCGGCGGCTTTACCAACACGCAGTTGGCGCACTATATTAGGGAATACAAGACGATACAGCGGCATACTCAGGCGGATGAGCACGTCCCAGAAGAACTCCCCTGGGTGCTGGAGCGCCAGCCTTGGGCGCCGACCGTCGCGAACGCAGCCTCAGACATTGAGCCACACCTCGATGGATACATCACCAAGACCATGGCCCCCAAGATGCGGCTCGCGGTCCGGTTGATGCGTGAATGCTGGGATGTGTCCAACGAAAAGGTTCTTGACCTTGACGGCTATCTTAGTATACGCCTCCGTGATGTCGAGTTCTCCCTCTTAACCCGTACGTCCTTCCGTCGGAACCCAACTGCTGTCCCTTGCCTGCGCTGACCACTGCTGCGTCTACAGTTGGCAATCAGAGATGGCTAGAAGGCACGCCGAGGGACATACTGGCGAATGTGAAGCAAGTCAAACTGATCCGCGAGTCCCGAGTGGTCTCGGTCGTGGCTCCCAAGCACACGGCTGACTCGATTCTCGACCGAGCCAACGGCGTGCTCTCGAATGCCCGGACAAGTGACTTCGCCGCCGACCTCGTCTCCCCGAAGGCCATTGAGCCAAGTGTACTCGAGGAGGTTGGGCGCATGACCAACACGGTGACACGCCTTGACCCATCGGGCAAGAAGGTAACCATGAACCCCTCCTCCCAAAAGTCCGTGACGTGATGAATGGCTCACTAAATTCTCTAGGTTGTGGTTACCTGGATTCACATGCCAGATCGAGACGAGAACTTTGAAAATGCCGGCGAGACGGTATTGCGGTTTCTGCGTGATGCCTATGGGGCCAAGTCCCGAGTGTCTGCGGCTTTGGACGTCGCACCAACCGACCTCGCCCACCAAGGTCGATACCTCCCCGTGCTCAATTACACAGAGAAACTGCCGTGGCAAGAGCGCTCCGACAACTGGGAGAGGTGGACCACCGCGATCCCTCGGTGGAACTCGGACGCCGAGGCACAACCGGCCTTGATACCAGCGACTATCCTTCCTTTCGATCTTACCACCGAGGCGACTGTCAAGGAGGTTGTCAAGGAGCCCGAGACCTCAATAGACAGCCCCCCGGACTGGTCTCTTGAGCTGCAGACCGACACCAGCGCCGTCTTTGGGAATGTCGTTTTTGCCCGCCAGAAACAGCCCGCTTCTGCACCCATCCCATTATCAGAACCCACACCACAGCTAGACACCTCCCTCCGACGCACCTTTGTCCCTACCCTCCCCGCTCTCGGCAGCCTCAATCTCCCCAACAACCTGCACGAAGAAGGTCTCTGGCACACCACCATCGTCATCCGCTTCACGCCGACTCCCGACATCACCTCCCCCGAACTCGCCAGCTCCGCACCAGACCTCGAACTCCGCGTCGACGCCGACCACAAGGAAATCAAGAGCCTGACCTCCCTGCGCGCCCTCAACGACACCTTCACCGGCGACGTCCTCTTCCCGACAGCAGCCGTCGACGCCCGCCTCGTCCAGCAGCGCTACTTCCACCTGCCAGGCGCCAGCATCGAACACCACGTCCCGCCGGTCCTAGCCTTCCTCTCCAAATGCGACCTGCGCCCCTGGGACAACAAGCTCAACACCCCGCCCGTCCTCCCCGGCGTGCGCCTCCCACGCCGACTCCTCCTCTCCCTACCCAACAACAACAACAACAACGAAACCGCCACCGACGACAACAACAACAACACCCCCTCCCAAATCCAAGTAGACTACACCTTCGCCTCGGTCGAAGTCCAACGCACCGTAACAGCCGAGTACGAAAACCTCAAGCTGCGCTACACCAGCATCAAAGCAGGCCAGCGCGGCGGCGAGCGCTCCGAATTATCGCTCGAAGCCGTGCACGTCGAGCCCCAGACCGACGGCGAATCGTCTTCTTCTCCCTTTTCTTCCGGCGGAGGCGGAGAGGAAGAAAAAGACCCCTTCCACCGCCTATCATCAGACCGGCACGACCACCACCGCCCATCATCAGACCGGTACGAGATTGTCGACGAGGCCGACATCCGGTCGCAGCTGTTTAGTGGGCATACCCTGAACGACCCCGTCAAGAAGGCCGCTGCCGAGGCCGCCCGGGGTCGTCCGACAAGGCCCGTGGAGCTTGGAGACTTCATACGGGTCGCGTCTGATATTGTGAATGAGAAGGGACGCTTGAAATGGCATGCGAAACGATCGTAGAGTTGGGAAGGACAATCTGTACAGTTTTTGTAGGATAGATAGACTGGAGCGGTGTATATTACCAAACCTGGGGCCATGAAAATCATCTTGCAGACACCTTCTGAAAGCCATAGCAGTATCACATAATCTAATGACCGTTTGGATGAGAAGCATCATGGGGCTGGCAGAGGAGATCCCCCACACTGATTAACTATCGTCCTGGAGGCACAAGACGTTGTGTCGTGACTGAGTCTCAACATTGCTGCTTTCACCACACATGAATTATCACAGGGACCAAAAGCAGAGGGCACAGAAAATTGGGAATCATGATCTTCGTGATCACTTCTAGAAGAATCTATTTTGTACTAAGCACATGGCGAGAAGCTTTGATGCATAGAAATCCCGACCATCCCCCCTCCAATGTGCCCCATAACAAAACGACCGAGTGCTCATGCCAATCGTAGCATCGCGGCTAGACCCGCGACGTGATCTTCGTGAGAGCCAAACGGTCCCGAATCTCTCGAAGTGACTTTTTTGTTTGCCGCAGGAAGAAACAGTTTATTTCTTGCCAGCCTTGGCAGCGGATTTGGTGACCTTGCCGGTGCCGGGAATGGCCTTCTCGACCGCCTTGATGACACCGACAGCGACGGTCTGACGCATGTCACGGACGGCGAAACGACCGAGAGGGGGGTACTCGGTGAAAGCCTCAACGCACATGGGCTTGGAGGGAACCATCTTGACGATGGCGGCATCACCCGACTTGATGAACTTGGGGTTGGCCTCAACAGACTTGCCGGTACGGCGGTCGATCTTCTCCAAGATCTCGGCGAACTTGCAGGCAATGTGCGCGGTGTGGCAGTCGAGGACCGGGGCGTAGCCAGCGCCGACCTGACCAGGGTGGTTGAGAACAATGACCTGGGCAGTGAAGGAAGCGGCGGCCATAGGGGGGTCGTTCTTGGAGTCACCGGCAACGTTGCCACGACGGATTTCCTTGACGGAGACGTTCTTCACGTTGAAGCCAACGTTGTCGCCGGGAACACCCTGGGCAAGCTGCTCGTGGTGCATCTCGACGGACTTGACTTCCGTGGTGACGTTGGCGGGAGCGAAGGTGACGACCATGCCGGGCTTGAGGATACCAGTCTCGATACGGCCGACAGGGACCGTGCCGATACCGCCGATCTTGTACACGTCCTGAAGGGGCAGGCGCAGGGGCTTGTCAGTCGGGCGCTTGGGAGGCTCGATGGAGTCGATGGCCTCGAGGAGGGTCTTGCCGGTGAGCTTGGTGCCGGCCTTGGGCTCCCTCTCCCAGCCCTTGTACCAAGGAGCGTTCTCGGTGGGGGCGATCATGTTGTCGCCGTGGAAGCCCGAGATGGGAACGAAGGCAACGGTCTTGGGGTTGTAGCCGACCTTCTTGATGAAGTTGGTCGTCTCCTTGATGATCTCCTGGTAACGGTCCTCGGACCACTTGGTGGTGTCCATCTTGTTGATGGCGACGATGAGCTGCTTGACACCCAGGGTGTAGGCGAGCAGAGCGTGCTCACGAGTCTGGCCATCCTTGGAGATACCAGCCTCGAACTCACCAGTGCCGGCGGCAATGATGAGAATAGCGCAATCGGCCTGGGAAGTACCAGTAATCATGTTCTTGATGAAATCACGATGGCCGGGGGCATCTGTGTGCAGCACATGTTAGCGAGTGGTGCGCAAGCGCCATGACTAGAAGCGGAAACATACCAATGACGGTGATCTGGTACTTGGGGGTCTCGAACTTCCAGAGGGCGATATCGATGGTGATACCACGCTCGCGCTCGGCCTTGAGCTTGTCAAGAACCCACGCATACTTGAAGGAACCCTTGCCGAGCTCAGCGGCTTCCTGTTGTCTTGTGTCAGCCCTGTCCTTGGCGTCGAGGTCGCAAACGCAGAGCGCGGCTGGTGGGGTTGGAAGGCGGGGTGGGTGGGTCCGTGCTTGGGAAAAAAATTCCTTATCTGCTGAGTTTGTGTGCCCCTCCCCCGCTTTGATAAGGGAGGGGTAGCCACAAAGGCAGGATGGCCGAGTGGAAAAACACACAAGGCAGGCAGAAAATGATGTGGTGATGGGATTTGGCCAAACGGCCAGCGAGGATGGGGAAAATGGTGAACAGTAAACTGACCTTCTCGAACTTCTCAATGGTACGCTGGTCGATACCACCGCACTTGTAGATGAGATGGCCGGTCTATGATTCGTCAGCGAACTGTCCTGCGGCGTCGCGTGTCCTCGGCAGGGAAAGTGAGGATTGCTTACCGTCGTGGACTTGCCGGAGTCGACGTGTCTGAGTCACTAGATGTCAGTAATCGCGCGCGCAAACAAAGGCGCCGAATGGAGGAAGACAAACCCAATGACGACGACGTTGAGATGAGTCTTGTCGTCCTTGCTGTTGACAAAGTTAGCGATGCTCTGGATCTCGCGATGCCTTTCTTGACCGGGCGCCAGCGGTAAGAAAGCGACCTACCCCATTTTGACGGTGTTGTGTTGTTCTTGAGAACGAAACTGGCGACTTGCGCTTGTTTATGCTGAGAGAAGGTCAGCAAACGATGCTCTCGTCGAGATATTGATGGCGCGACGATGGGTTACGCACTGAAAGTGGCAGGTGATTGCTCGAATCAGGTATGCCGACGACGAAGGGAGGAGGGAAAGTAAGCCGATTTTTGAGGAGGGGTCGAAGTTTTTATGGACAGGTTGGGAGGGGCAAGGCGGGTTGGTGGGGTCACTGATGCGGGTGCGCAACACAAAAACTTCAACCAAGGTGGGGCAAGCCCTCAAATTTCGCCAGTTTCGCCAACGACGGGAATTTCATGCCGCGCCTTGCCGCCCAGCCCCGCGATACAGGCTTCACAATGCGCATGCAAAACGCTAGGCGAATGGAGAGAGATAGGTAATACCTGAGAATAAACAAACCCCCCCAAAATACACGAATTATTGTTCTGCGATGCCCAGACAGAGCTTGGGCAAACTGCCGTTCTCCGGATTTTGAAACTGCCCCTCTCGCGACTCCTAGGCAACTGATTCGCCCCTCTTCCGCCAATCCTCTGACCCCTCCAGGTTTGTCCTCAAAATCTGGTCTGTCCAGCGCCACCATGGTGCTCGCATGCCCATGTTTGAGGTTAAAGTGGGACTGTTTGCAACAGAGGCGTGATCCCCCCCCCGGTTCGTGTTAGGCATTGGCTTCCAGCCCAACCTCAGCAATGCAACGATGTTGTGGACGGATTTGGGTGTTCGCGGCGTGAGTCAACCTCCGCGCTTCCAATTTGCCTCTGACCCTTCTGCCGACCCCATCCTGAGTGTGGCTCGGAATCACCCTCGAGTCACCCTCCCACGAACCACACTCCATTCTGACAGGATCCGGCGACCAAGTTCTTTGTTTGCCGCGGAAGGGTTGCATCTTTCATCAACCGCGGGTGGCAAGGTGGGCCCCCACCATCTGGTTTTTTCCAGTTCCAGCGTCAAGGCAACAGTTCGATTCGCCAGGGCAGGCCCACCAGATGTATGTACTGATGGAGAGCCTTTCCAGTACCTTTCAGAAATGTCTGCGTCACTTCGAAACGGGCTGAATGTGTCAAAGCTGACCGCCCGGCCCATGAGCCGATCGAGAACATTGAGTTTATTAGACGTGAGTTGACCGATAGATTTATTAGGGCTGGCTGAGCTCGATCTTCGGGTTCGGCAAAGTTTCCATACTTGTGAGTATCTGTACCTACCTAAGGTAAGGACAGCACGAAAGTACATACAGGGCTCTCGCTGCCAAGCTTATCCAAGCTTCTGAACATTCCGGGTCCTCCACTTTGTCCCAGATCTAGGGAACCATCATGTCGGCCGGCAACGCGTGTTCCTTCCCGGGCGAACAGTTCCCACTCCATCAAGACCAGGGTCCCAGGCGTATGTACGTCCCCAATCTCGCCCCTGGCCATCCCATGGACGAGGTACGGATCTCAGCCCTATTCTTTGAAACCTCTAAACCCTAGAGCGTTCCTATTAAGCGTCCGGTACATACCGAGGCTCACGAGGACCGCAACTTCCTGATATATATCAAGTGAGATGGAGAAACCCAGCTGGGCTTGGAGAACGCGAGCACTTTGCTGACCGTGTTCACCCTGGATACAGGCTCGAGTCCGGATCCACAGAAGCTCGGGTTCTCCGTTCCTCGGTGGACATCAACGACGGACACAGCTAGTTCAAGAAAGACGAGTGGGCTCATTGGGATGAGAAGATGGAAGAGACAATCGAGACGAAAGTAGTTTATCTGGGGTATACGCCAGCCCTGCTGGTTAGAGAGCCGAAATCTGGGGCGATTCCTCCACCCTCCACCACCCGTCAAACTACAACCGTTTCCCGGTCGAGCACTGAACTAGATTGATTAACAGCACGTCTTAATTGGAAAAGGCATAATACACAACAGGTGCGTGATATGGTGTGGTTCATTTGTGGAATAAGGAGTTCTCCCAAGATCATCGTGGGAAGCTTCGAGTGCCTCTAAACTGCCCCCTCCCTGATCGGCAATGGACAGTTCCACATACACTGTCACTCGGGTTGTACTCCAGCCATGTTTGATATGAATGGTATTCTTCCGGTGCTCGGATTTTCCATGAGTCAAAAGGACAGAAGGGAGAGAGCCGTCGTCCCATCCAAGCGTGCCAATCTTTTCAAGCTGAAAGATGCTGGATTTCCTCGTCCGTGAACCCAAAGAGATGTAGCAAATCCAAAAGGCTGTCGCCGTTGATCCGCGCACTCGCCTCCATCTGCACCCTGGGCTTCGCATTCCACGCGACACCCAAGCCAGCAGCTTCCATCATGAGCAAATCATTGGCACCATCGCCAACGGCAACCACCTGTTCCAGGGGGATGCCCTCCTTCTCGGCGATCTCGATCAAAAGCTCCCGCTTGCGCTCCTTGCCCACGATCCGGCCCTTCACTTCGCCGGTTAACCGGCCAGTCGCCTCGTCAATAACGACCTCGTTCGCATGAGCATAGTCGATCCCCAACTCGCCCGCCAGCCAGCTCGTCAGAGGCAAAAAGCCGCCCGACAGCACCGCCGTCTTGACACCCAGCCTCTTCAGCGCGCGGAGGAGCGGCCGCACCCCGTTGGTTACGTCCAGCACGGACCGAAGCTCGTTGAAGATGCTGCCCGGCAAGCCCGTGAGCAGCTTGACGCGCTCGCGGAACGCCGAGTCGAACTCGAGCTCGCCAAGCATGGCGCGGTGCGTAATGTCGGCCACGCGGGCGGCAAGGTCGGGCGGGTCCTTGATGGTGGCGGCCAGAAGATCGATCACCTCCTGCGTGATGAGGGTGCTGTCCATGTCGAAAACCACCAGGCGCGGGTACCGCCGCCAAAGGGTGTCGCTCCGCAGCGCCACGTCGACGTTCCACTCGCGCTCGAACCGGTAGATGAGCTCGTGCTTGCGCAGGTCGGCCAGGGAGAGATAGTCCAAGGAGGGCGCCGGGGACACGGTCAGTTCGACAACCACGGGGTGGTGGTCTTGGCCGGCGTCCAGCTTGAGGCAGCGGTGCGCCGAGGTGAGGTCGGTTGAGCCGGGCGGGAGCGGGAAGGTGGACATGAGATGGAGGAAGGAGGTGATGCACATGGGCGAGACATAGGAGCCGTAGAGGTGGTCGAGCGGTTCAGGCTCGGCAGCGGGCGGCTCGAGGGGGAAGGTGTCGAGACTGCTGCTCGGGGCCATGGTCGGGGGGATGTCGGACTCGGCGGCGCGGAGCGAAGGGGACGGGCTCCCCTTCGGGGAGGGACCACTCTGCGGGGAAGGGATCACATTCGAGACCCGAGGAGACGTCGATCTGTAAAAGAGGGTTGCGACAAGCCTCTCGGAGTGGGTGCCGGGTCGCGTCGTGCAGTTTGGGTGCGACAGTTCGTGGCTCATGCCACTCTCGACGATCTTGGGAGGGTGCTCGGGCGAGGGAACCCCCTTGAAGTGGGAGATCTCGCGCGGCGAGACCGAGGTCGCCCGGAGATCCTCGACTACCGTGTCAATCCCGTAGTGGTTCTCCGGCTTATGGGGCGAGCGATACTGCTGATGGTCCCGCACGAACGAGCTGCTCCGCATCGCAGCGCTCATAGAGGGCCGACCCTGCCTCGGGGAGGCGCCTGCTTCTTCGGCCATGGCTTGCGATACTGAGAGGTAATGGATTGCCGCGCAGTCTTTTTTTGCAAACCCGAAAACTCTTTGCGCAGCGGGATATAGTGTTATTCTCTTTGTCCCCGCGTCTCGACCTGGGAGGAGCGTTTGCAACTTTCAGTGAACTGGCAACACTCCAACCCCACCTTGTCGGCAAGAAAAGGACCCCGCCAATTGCTTGGCAATCCCGGGATCCCGTGCAACGCAGGGCGACAACCCCCGGATTGGCAGAGGTGACGTTAGAATTTAACTAATTATGTATGTAAGGGACCTAGACGCGCCGTGATCGTCAAGGGGGAACCAAAATGGCTGATTGTGCTGAATAACAAACGGTTGTTATCCAATTCATCCCCTGAATCGCCAACTGGATGTGGGGAAGCCAAGATTGACGTTTTGTGCATCATATCTTATCAGGGTTCGGGGATTACGTTACCTGACAAACTTCTGCCGTTGCCATTCGGAACAGACGGGAAGTCGGAGTCTGATGAAACTTTTCAACTCTGAGGTTTAATAAGTCGCGTTCTACGTCGTCACAACACAGACACGAGAAACACAGGCACCGGATTCCTGGGCGCTGCTGTGAAACCACTTTCTCAGGTCGCTGCCAAAGCATCCCCTGCGTGGATGGAAGCCTGTCGGTCTGATCCTTTGCCCGTCCCGGGGCTGCCCTCTGTGTTGTTTCCGAGACGGATGAAGTGAGCAAGACTCGACCCCTCCATTATATCATCACGAAGAGAAGGCGCAATCGCGCCTTTTGAAGACGACACACTGGATGTGACATCATGGCAGCAAAACGCTCGCGGAGTGTCCCGGCTGACTAACGTGCAGTTGAGAGCAGAGAACGGGGGACGGACGAGATGATGTCCCCCTCGCTCTTGCGCTCACCAACACCGACAGCCGCGCCGAATGGAAACCGATAACCGTTGCCGGGCGAGACGGGACTCGGCAGAAACACACGGCGGTTCTGGTTCCTAATAAAGAAATCGTGCCTTCCCCCGGGTCCTTGCCACAAGCGGGTGCGTTCAGACGATGGCGGATGCAAACCCCCACAGAAAACGGCCCGGATTGGCCAATCACAGAGCCTCCAGATGTCGTGATCAGCCTCGTCGAAAACACCACCACTCTAACGAAGGTTTCTTAAAAATGCGCCCTTAATAGCGGCCTCCACTGGCCTCTGCCATGCTGACCCGGTTTCCACGGTCAGAGACCAATACCAGGTCGTCCCTGCCCCTGGGGGGTCATCCATGATGACCAAGAATGGTGTCTAGAAACAGACATTAGTAATGTCGCTAGGTGATGCGTGGAAAACGTACCTCGTCCAGCTCACTTCCCACTATATTTGATCTGAAGTGTCCCCCCGGAAAGGCGGATAGTGCTGCGAGACAAATCCGACCGACATCCCACCAAACCTCTTCCCGTGCTGCTACTTTAATACCACCCAACCCCCCTCGACCCCTTTCACCCACGTTCTTGACACATTCCCCCGCTGCGACTTCGGCACCCCTTTCTCCGCGCTTCCAGTCTTACTCTTCAGTAAAACCCAACACTGCTCTCCCCCGTCAGCTCATTGCCTGAGTGTTGCCTGGACTGTTTTGTTCGCCCCCCTCGTCTTCTTGTGCAGCAACAACCCGCAACCCGACCCCAACGTCAACATGGCCGACGACTCGCGCACCGACACATCTTCCCAGCTGTCCTCGCCCGGCGACCATGGATCCATCGACTCAGGTTTCGTCTCGCCGTCGTCATCGACCGTCAGCCTGCCCCGGATATCCCTCACCCAGCCGCACGTGAAGCACCTCAACAAGCAACTCGAGTCCCTCCACCCCATGGACATCCTCCGCTTCTGCAAGATTTTCTTCCCCAACCTCTACCAGTCGACGGCCTTTGGGTTGACGGGACTGGTCACCGTGGACATGCTCTCCAAACTTGACGCCGAGTCCCCGCAGGCGATCGACCTCATCTTCCTTGACACCCTCTACCACTTCCAGGAGACATACGACCTGGTGGAGCGCGTCAAGGCCCGCTACAACGTGCACGTGCACGTCTTCAAGCCGGCCGATGTCGACAACGTCGGCCAGTTCGAGGAGCTGTACGGCGAGAAGTTGTACGACATGTCGGCCGAGCTGTACGACTGGATCGCCAAGGTGGAGCCGCTGCAGCGGGCCTATTCCGAGCTCAAGGTCGCCGCCGTGCTCACGGGCCGGCGCCGGTCGCAGGGCGGCCAGCGCGGCGACATCAACGTCATCGAGCTGGACGACGAGCGCGGCGTCATCAAGATCAACCCGCTCGCCAACTGGAACTTTGCCCAGGTCAAGGCGTACGTCACGGAGCACGACGTGCCCTACAACGCGCTCCTCGACCAGGGGTACAAGTCCATCGGCGACTGGCACTCGACCGTCCCCGTCGGCGAGGGCGAGGACGAGCGTGCCGGCCGGTGGAAGGGCCAGGACAAGACCGAGTGCGGCATCCACAACAAGCAGAGCCGCTATGCCCAATGGCTCGAGCAGACGGCGCGCGAGCAGGGACAGGATATTGCGGTCCCCGCGGCATGAGAATCGCGGAGAGAGAGAGAGAGTGTGTGTGTGTGTGTGATCACGCCCCAACTCGGGACTGAACTCTATGGCGGCGGATGGAGGAGTTAGCGATGGCTCCACGACAGTGATGATGGCCGAGGGTCGGTCAGACATACATTTTCACAGACGTTACGATGGCATTACAACGGCGTTAAAAGGGGGCGGGGTTGCGCGGTGTCGGCGTTATGGGAAGAGGAACTCTGTTTTTTCGAAGAGCATTGGCGCTCCTTTGCGTTGGCTTTAAGCTCAATAGCTAGATAATCAAAAATCCTGAAAAAAAGTCCACTGCCGCCGAGTGTGTGTGTGTGGGAGCAGCTTGATGATGAAGGGTGGAAATGCGGGGCGTCACGGGTCAGACGACCACGACCGCGATTGGGCGAGTAAATTGGTGGCGGCTGTGGCCCATCGAGCCGTCTCAGACATTCGCGGGTACGTGGGCCGCGGCACATCCAGAAAGGCCGACATCACCAACCACACGGTCGCTTCGCTCCAAGGCCTTTGGGGTTGGAGTTGTTCCCAAGTTGAGTTGCCCGTCATCGAAGAGTGTGCTTATCGATAAGCAACTGGCAACGCCAGATTTGGTTGCGCACAAACAGAGGGCGCTCTGGCCCAATCAGAACAAGCGGTTGTCCGCTGAAATCCCACTTTTCTTTCACCACCCCTGCAGCTTCTCGCTTCTCTCCTGGCAGACGACCGACTCCCGACAGACTTCCTTCCAGCAGGCGCATGGAGAATGGAGGGACCGCCAGTCCAGGACGTCGACTTCAACAACCCGCAGTCGAGAAAAAACACAACTTTTATCGTGGCTCAACAATTGTTCTCTCAACGTTACCAAATCAGCATGCTCGGGAGATCGATCCAAGGGGGCCCGGATCTTCTTAGCTCCGACACTCCCTGCTTCACGTTGCTCGGGATATTTATGCTATATTCGACGACAGCTGTTGAGCTTCACTCCATGTGAATCGCACCATGTATCTTTGACTACGGGATGTTCAAGTCCCTTGCTCCGGTTTCCGACGACGCCTGAGCGCTAGCCTGCATCCCCCCCCCCCCGGGACAATCCGCCCCCAGATCGTCAACAAGCGTTGAGCTTTCTTGAGTGGGAGAGTGGCTGTTTGCAATGGCTGCAGGACCTTACGGCTCTCGTGCCGCCGGCCTCTTATTGGGTGCTGGCCATGCTAGCATCAAGCTCTGGTGATCGGATTCATCGTGAGCAGTATAGAGCGGCTCAGGCGTTTTGTTTCGAAAGCAAATAAGCGTTTTCAAGGTTTCAAATGCCGTCACTACTACCCGAGTATATCATTGTGGTGTGCCCATGTCAGACCTCCGTTGTCTGTTGACTCGCACTATAATGGAACGACTCGTTGTATGTACAACACTTAGACACGATGCATCTTACACGTCTACTGCCTCTCGGCCTGGCAGCCTACGTTTCTGCCCAGTCGCTCACCACCATCCTTGCCGACAACAATGCCACGCTGAGCACCCTAACCAGTACGGACTCCTCCACGTAAGACGGTCGAACCGGGAAAAAAAACTAACAAGGCCAGCTCTCCTCGCACTTGTGCCAGATGTCGTCCGGACACTGTCCGCAGCCCAAAACATCACGATCCTAGCCCCGTCAGACACAGCCTTTGCCAACCTCATGGCGAGGAACCCGAGGTCGGCCGAGTTGACAACAAACCCCAGAGCACTCGCCGGCGTACTGCAGTATCATGTCTTGATGGGCCGGTTACTGTCTGGTGACTTTTCGCCTACGCCCAAGTTCCCCTCGACCCTGCTCACGACACCGTTTGCCAATGTCACCGGCGGCCAGAAAGTCGGGTTGGTGATGGTGAACGGCACGGCCACAGTGTTCTCGGGGTATAAGCAGGTAGCCGGGGTTGTTACTGCGGTATGTCGTGGCCCCCCCCCTTTTTTTTGTCGGGAGACGGTGAACTGAGAGATACCTCTTTTTCTTCTTAGGACGTCCAATTCGACGGCGGCATCGTGCACATCATCGACACGGTCCTCACCGTCCCAGCCAACCCCGCACAAACAGCCATCAACACGGGGCTCACGTCGCTGGCCGGAGCGTTGACAGCGGCGGGGCTAGTCGACCCGGTGAACTCCCTCGCCGACATCACCGTCTTCGCGCCATCCAACGACGCGTTCAAGGCGATCGGGTCGGCGCTCGGGACGCTGGCACCGCAAGACTTGGCTGGCATTCTGGGATACCACGTCCTGACGCAGCAAGTACGGTTCAGCCCCGACTTGCTGGGCACGGATCAGATGACGGTCGCGACGCTGCAGGGACAGAACATCACCATCCGCAGGGATGGCGCGCAGGTGTTTGTCAACTCGGCAAGGGTGGTTATCGCCGATGTCTTGACGAGCAATGGGGTGGTGCACGTTCTGGATAAGTGAGTTCCTGTCTGTCTGTCGGGCGAAGCTAGCTAGGCCCTAGGCGAAGCCCTATGTAAGACTCGAGGTGGTGGTGTTAGTATTGTATGTATGCTGACTAGGAATCTCATCCAGCGTCCTCAACCCTTCCAATTCTACCGCCACTCCAGACCCGGATTCCCCAACACAAGCACCAGCGTTTGCCGGAGTTGCCGCTGTGGCCGACCCCCCGCTAACGTCGGGCATTGTGCCCACCACGACTTTCGTTCCCGCTACGATACCCCTGAACGGAGGTGCCTTCGTTGCTGTCCCAACAGCGGTGCTGGTACTTGCTGGTGGTGCTGCGGTTCTGGCTGCGAGTTTTTGAGGTTGCGTTTCCGTTTTGTTCATCAACTCTTCGTAATATTGAACCCCGTGTATACCCCGAATTTATATTTAATGTCAGTCACTTGAACATCTCATCGAGAACATGCTGTCATGCCCGCCGGAAATGGCGCCCTTTTCAATCGTGCCAGACAGCCAGCCTCGTTTCCATTCCCTGGCAAAATCTAATTCGCAAAAATCCTCACCACCTTATCCACGCTGCCGGTGGCAACAAGGCAACGGAACTGCAGTTCACCCAAATCCTCACCCGCCTGTTCCGCCTCCTTGTTCTTCACAATACCCGGGGCCCATCGCAGACAAGTGATGAACTGCCCATGCGCGTCGGCCAGCACTTTTACGCAGCGCCCGTCCTGGCTAAGATCCCAACACCGCAGTGTCTTGTCGTCGGCCACGGACAGCAGATGCTTGCCGCCCGGGTGAAAGACGATCCCACTCACCCAGTTGTCGTGCCCTACAAGCGTCTGGAAGCAGACGCCGCGCGTGTCATATAGCTTGATGGTCTTGTCCCGGGACCCCGTCGCCATGAACTCTACCGTATTTGTAGGCGGCGGCGTCTTGAGCCCGGCGAGTGATGCTAGATAGCCGTAGGAAGCGGCTGGGCCAAACGCACAGCAGCGGATGCCGTTCTCGTGGCCGGTCATGACCAGCTTGTTTTCTGGGTCGGCCGCCGCCGCCGAGATGTCCCATAGCCGCGCCGTCTGGTCGCTGCCGGCAGAGAGGAGATAGCGCCCGTCCAGCGAAGGGCACACATCCCGTACCCAGCCGGTGTAGCCTTGTAGTGTCCTGACGTAGTAGCCCGCGGTGATATCCCATACTTTCAGGGTTTTGTCGCCGCTAGCGCTAACGAGCAGGTTTTTGGACCCGGAATTACTGGTGATAAACCGGACTGCGCTAATGCTATGATTATGGCCGGTCAGCGTCCGGATGTTCTTGTACTCGTCGGCCGGGTTCCACAGCTTGATGGTCGAGTCGGCGCTGCAAGATACGAGGAGCATACTACCTCTTGGGCCGCCATAATCAACGTCTAGTACTGCTTTCGTGTGGCCTTTGAGCGTTCTTTCGAGCTCGCCCAGTTCTCAGTCCCAGATTTTGACTACAGAGTCGTCGCAGCCAGAAGCTAGGGAGGAAAATGTGGGATGGAATGCGAGGCAGTTGACGGTGGCTTGGTGGAATTCGAGTAGATGCCGGGGAGGGGATCGTGGGAGCCAACTCGCGGGGTCCTGGTTGCGCTTGGAGGGGTTTGTAGATGATGTTGCGCTGTCGACCTCGGATTGCAATGCCATGTTGACAGACTCGAGATGCATTGCCTAAACGGGATGCTTGTTAGACATTCCTGCTAACAAACCAAAACAACGAGAGTCTGTGAAACGTGGTATAAATTAAAGAAACATGCCTTCTTCTGCAACCGAACCACACTTGTCCATTTCCTCTCAAGGAGCGATTGGTATTTTGCTGTTGTCTCCGTGTCGAAGACATCTTCTCGAAGACTCAACTCCGCCTTGAGTGTATCGGCGACCGTCGACAGGTTTTGCTGACAGGTATGCAATGATTGACTTGTGCCTACCGATACCGTCTCAGCTTCAATCGGGCGCCTGGCACCTGACACATACATACAGTTCGTCGGCTTGCCTGTTTGTCAACATATTGCGGTTCATATTCAGAGTAATCGCGTGTTTCCAGAGGGTACACGTCGACTCTTTCTTCAAGATGTCTCGCTCGCGTGGTAGCTGTTGGTTTGCGACGCGTTCGGGGAGGTGTCTTAGAGGCGGGGTTGAATGGTCAGGTTGTGGTTTAATTAAGTGAAATGGTTGGTTGGGCAGTTTATTGTTTCCGCGTGGAAGGCACAGATCACGTACTGAAGCAAATCGAGAATTACCGGTATGTTTACCTATCCTCTTGTTGAGTCAATCAGGGGCAAGCAAAAAGGGGGATGTTGTTGAACCCAAGCACGTGACCACCCCATCTCCCGCCATCTCCCGCCATCCACCAAAAGGAATTGTGTAAGTTCCACCCCCTACCATCTGCATCATCAAACAACATCACCCAACATCAAACACCACCACCGCCAAAAAGCCTTTCAACACAATGAAACAACTCCCAGCCCCAGGTAACAACAACAACAACACCAAAACCACCACCTTCTTCGCCCTCAAAAAACAAACCATCCTCTCCCAGCTCTCGCGGCCCGACGAATCCTACACCGATGCCTCGCCCAAGGGCTCAGTCGACGTCGGCGTCCGGCACTTGATTGGCCACATTAACGCGCATGCGGGGCTCGTCACGACGAGTAGCTGCGCTGGGCGGGTGAGCGTTTATTTGGAGGGGAGGAAGTCGACGACGACGACGGCGGCGGCGGCCGTGGCGGGTGGTGGTGGTGGTGGTGGTGGTGAGGGTGGTGAGGGTGAGGAGGGAGGGCGTGCGCAAGCGGTTCCTGGTATTACTACTCCTGCGGCGGCGGCAAGCGCGGTTGGGGGGAAGGGGGGTGGGGAGTGGTTGTTTGTGTCTCATGATCCGGTGACGGACGAGGAGGAGCATGGTGGTGAGGAGGGATACGAGAGGTTGTTGCTGGGCGGCGGCCCCGAGTTGGTTGCAGCATCGGTTGCTGGGGAAGAGACGGCGGCAGCACGGCGTGTTGAGGTGGACGGGTCGTCGAGGTTGATTCACTTCAAGTTTGAACCAATGGTGTGTGTTTGTTTGCAGCTTTCCCGGGGATTACGAGCTGACACTAACACTTCTAGATCCTACACGTCCTGACTGCCTCTCTCGAGCATGCTCAGTTGGTTATCCAAGCTGGCATGGAGGCTGGCTTTCGTGAGACCGGGGCTGTCAGCCTGCTGAAGCGGCAGGCAGACGATGAAGCAACGCCCATGGTTGCCGTGCGATCGATGGGCCTGTCCTTCGAGTCGCTGATCGGGGCTGAGACGGACGGCCATCGCCGACTGATTGTGTCACCGCAGTATCTGAAGACACTAGTGCAGTTAGCCAATGAGCGATTTGTCGAGAACGAGAAGAGGATTGCCAGGTTCAGCGCGGCCCTGGAGGCTGCTTTTGCTCCTCCCAAGGGCAAGGAGAACTGGGAAGATGCGCAAGCGAGAAGGGAGCGCAAACGGCAGGAAGGCCTTAGACGGCGGGACGAGGTCAAGAAAGATAAAAGCATAGTCGCGGGCGAGTTCACCATAGACTTCATACTCCAAGAACCGGACGTTCTTTAGGCTTGTTTCGCACATTGCCCCATCGTGATTGCCAACGTTTTCTTCTAGCTTCCCTTGTTTATAATAACACCTAGGCGGAAACCGCTCCGTGCTTTTGCCGTCACATACCCCCTTTGATACACAGTAATCATGGTATTACAACATTGGCCAGGCAGATTCAAGCCGTAGCCAACACCCATCACCACCCCCTGGACCATTCAAAATAAACTCAGCTGACGACCTTGTCAACCCACCCCTTCTCCATCCGCCGCACCTCCTCCTTGAAAGCCTCGACCTCGCGCCAGCAGTCGAGCGGCCGCCGGTCGTGTTCGCGCAGGCACCGCACCACCTCGTTGCGCGCGCTCTCGAGGCTGTCGGGCGGCTGCCGCACGTCTTTCCTCTCCTCGAGCTTGGCGCGCAGGTCCTCGATCGCCTTGGAGACTTCCTGGCGGCTGGGCCCGCCGCCGCCGCCGCCGCCGCCGCCGAGCTGCCGCTGGGGCTCGTCGTCTCCTTGCTGGTCCGCGTGGGGTTCGGCCGAGAGTTTCTGTTGGGCCTCGCGCAGGGTTTCGGCTTCTTGGGCGCGGAGGCGCCTCAGCTCGGCGGCGACGCGCTCTTGGATGTGGAGCTCGAGGGCCTGTAGGCGGGAGACGTCGGTCTGTTTGTCGAGAAAAGCTCTGGTTAGAATGGGGATGGGGGGACTAGCTGGTGGTGGCTGGAGGAAGGGATTGTGTGTCTGACCTCATTGCTGGTTTCGAGGGATTCGACTAGGCTTTGCGACACCCCCGCTTGAGCGGACCTGGAAGAGGGTTAGTTTGGTCATTGACGATGCCGGGCTGTTTTAGAGCTTCGGGACTGGGTTGAACGTACCCCTTCCACACATGCGGAGCAGAGTTCGACGGCTTGGACGTACTCGAACCCATGGCGACTGGCTGAGAACAAGATCTCAAATCACTTGGCGCTTGCGGGCACGGTGGTGGCGCTATTCCCTCGAGTTGGTCTTGCTTGCGATCGCTGGTCGGCCGTGGATGATGCTTTCCCGAATCCTTGGCATCCGTTGTGCTTCCGGCTCATGGGAATTTCCGGCCAATGACGGGGTACAGTGTATCTTACACGGTGTCAACACTGTGCTCGCCTTGTCAGCTGTCAGCCGAACATTTAAAAGCTCGGACGCTATCAACATTCAGGGAAACCTCGTGTTCCAGCGGCACATCCCGCTCCGCAGGCACTTTGAGCAGAGACGCCCGAGGTCGACTGACTGTGGCGTGGAATCCGTCGGTACTCGACTTCTAGTTAGACCTGTTTGCAAGACGTTGCTCTTGCCCTTTGATGTTTGTTGATTCGGAATTATCTATTGTCAGTGCAACCTTCATTGAAAGGATATACACTACTTCAGTACAAGATCGGGGTCTTTTGTTCTAGAACTCCCTAGGTATGACATCCCTGCCTTCAGACTCTCTTGACCCAGGGATCGGGCGACCTGAGGGTACACTCTCTATTCCACGCAGCTCACCACCACGCGTCTCGTTCGACCTGCTGTGTATCCGTGTTCGTCCGGGGTTCCACAAACGCCAACCCGACCAACTACCTACCCCTCACACGCGGAATCGCTTGCATCTGTTCCGCGAGGGATAAAGGGCTCTTGCTCGGCGTCAGACGATGCGGAGATAAGAACCATGGGCAAATCTCAATTCCATGCCGTGAAAGTGGAATGCGGGTGGGCGCCGCGCCGCCGTCGTCAAGGGTCAAGCCCCTCTCATCTCCGTAGTCCGCGCCAAGGCACCGGTGTCACAAACACATGCTCTGACCGGACCAGTTGCTCGGGACTGATTGCTTGAGCAGTTGATCTCTCCAGACACGGAAAGCTTGGCTGACAAGGCACCGTCCGCGCTACTACGGCAATCCCAAGACAAGACAGGGCCAAAAACAGAGCAGTGCCCGACTCCCTCACTCTCATCAGCCGTGTTCTCTTTCTGGACTGGACCCGATCTTGGCCGCCACCATCGGACCGGCTTCCAACGTCGGTATTGAGCCGTCCGCAAGCCCAAACGGGGATCCCTCGATCGTACCACTGTCCGTGCGAGGATGACGTTGAAAATTGAGGCTTGTGTGCGTGTACGGAGGAGGTGTGCGGCAACGAACCGATGTCTTGAACGGGCGAGAACTGCTCGACATTGAGAACCAACTCTCGCTCGAGTATCCCCAAGGCTGACCCGTCACCCCTCGTTCATCTGAACACCTTCTTGATCCGTCCGACCTCGGTGGCGACCACAACCCGACCTAAGCCATGCCGCATGCTGTGAAAGGGAGGCCTGTGATACATAATTACAATACAATACCATAAGCGCGCTACAACGGGAAGCAGCGGGGGCCGTAATTACCCCCCTGAGTTGCGATGACACGTATTTCCCGCAAGGCACACCACTCACAACGCCCGCTGGTCGGGTTTGCC
Source organism: Chaetomidium leptoderma (assembly GCA_033296705.1). NCBI lineage: Eukaryota > Fungi > Ascomycota > Sordariomycetes > Sordariales > Chaetomiaceae > Chaetomidium > Chaetomidium leptoderma. The sequence continues at coordinate 114,964 of MU856894.1, read as the reverse complement.
GGTCGGTTCCAGGTTGTGCTGTGTTTTCCCACTGTGGGGCAGCCTGCGCCGTCACCGCCGCCGCGGGCACGCACGCAGGGGCAACGCTTAGCAGGGGTCAAGAAACGCCCGGAGAAACAGTGGGCCAATCAGCAACGCCCGCCCCGTCCGCTGCAGGAGGTTCTGAACCCACCGACAAAGGGTCCGCAAACATCCTCATCCTATTGGATGATTTCGCTTGGTCCAAGACACCCTCCGTCCGGGACCCTCAGTTGGGCTGCGCAGAACCCGCGGATTGATAGGCAATTCCCAGGGCAAAGCTGACCCGTGGTGTGTTCGCAGAGGTCCTTGGTGACATGGAAGCCCATCCCGCGAGCTCGGTTGGATGACGATGGCCCGAGAATGGCTGTCGAAAGCCATGTCCCGCCGCAAGGGATCCTTCTGTCGTACGGTTGTCAGTTCAGGGGGGGGAAGGGGGGCAAGACGCGAGATGGCTTGCTCCGGAGGGAGCCGCACTCCCGCGATGCTCCTCTCGTGTGCATCCTCTTAAAGGTCGGTGGGTTTGGCCCAGCGCGCGCGGCTATGCGTCCTTGATTCATTTTTTCATTCCAGGCCTCCCTCCCCCCAACCACCTGCTTCCCTTCCTCAAGTCGAGACCTCTGGTTTGGTCGACGTACTTTGTACTTTTTGTTCGTTTTCCCAGAGTGGCGCACTTCGCAGCGACCTCACACATTCACTTTCTGTGGGACTCCTTGTTCACTTCGCCGCCGGCAACTCACTCCAACCCCGTCTTCAAATCCACAACCGCGAACGTGATTTCAAGTCGAGAGTTTCTTGTTTCTCAGTGGCTTTCTGGCAAAGCATTCTTCTCTTCATTTTCCTCTCCCGACAACTTCTGCATCATCGGCCAACCAGGAACCTGGGCCTGCTCGGACTAGTCTTCTTGGGCAATTTCAACTCCTGGTCATACCCCCGCGATCAACAGTCTACCGTGACAGTGATCGACGAAACACCTTCGGGCCTGGGGCTTTGTTTTCACCCCATTAACTTTCGAGGTTTCTTGTCCATTGGAGATCTCACTTGTTTGGTCGAGATCACAGGAGAACAATCCGTGGACGCCCCTTTGTTCCCTCTTATTGTCCAGCACACAATGGGAATGTTCGCTTTCTGTGGCCCCCTTCAATAACACAATCTTTCGCCGGAACAACCCAACGTCGCACCCAACAAATTCCCCTAAAAAGCGATCTTTGCGACTAAAAGCGGAAGTTACGGCAGTCCCTCATCTATTCCGAAATTATCCTGGATCTGGATTCCATTCTTCAACCGCTTGTTTGAGTCTCACCTGCCGCGACCTCCTCCATCTTCCGGTCCTACGATGGACCTCCAACACCGTGGGCTCCCTGACCCAGGGCTCACTATTGCAACCGCGTCATTACAACTACGAGATGCGGCATCAACAACAATAGAGTCGCAGACCGGGACGGCCGCCCCGAGCTCGACGATTTCTCCCTACAGCACAGGCCTCAACGGCGTCAACCAACCGATCAACATGCTGTTCACCGACATGCTATGGTGGAGTTTGGGCATCGTCGGGCTGGTGGTGCTACTGATCAGGATAGGGGAACTAGCGTGGGCGAAGCTACGACTGGTCACGGCCATGTCCCTGCCCGGGGACAAGCAAGAGTTTTGGAAACGGACGCAGTGGCACAGGATGCCCGGCCTGAAGAGAGGGCTTATCTATGCGCCCCTGTGGAACAAGCGACACAACCGCGAGATTCGTCTCTCCAGCGCCGCCAATATGGGCACCTTGCCCTCGAGGTTCCACGCCCTTATTCTTCTCGGTTACCTTGCGAGCAATATCGCCTACATGTTCATCCTCGACTGGAGGACCCAGAACAAGTACGCGCTGTGTGCCGAAATCCGCGGTCGCTCGGGAACGCTCTCGTTGGTGAACATGGTGCCGCTCATCATCTTCGCCGGCCGCAACAACCCCCTGATCGGCCTGCTCAACGTCAGCTTCGACACATACAACCTCCTGCACCGGTGGATGGGAAGAGTGTCGGTTCTAGAGGTCATCATCCACTTTCTCGCCTGGGCCGTCGTTCAGGTGGCCGACGATGGATGGGCGGGCGTGTGGCGTAGGATTCTCCACGAACGTTTCATCAGCTCCGGCACCATCGGCGTGGCGGCCATGGCCCTGATGCTGGTGTTGGCCTTTTCTCCCGTGCGCCATGCCTTCTACGAGACTTTTGTCAACATCCACATCGTCCTCGCCCTAATCGCCTTCATCTGCACCTGGGTTCATTGCATCTCTGCCAGCGTACACGGCGGCCTTCCGCAGACGCCGTGGATCCTCGCCATCATGGCCCTTTGGCTTGCCGAGCGGTCGGCACGCATGCTCCGCCTAGCCTACGTCAACTGGTCGACCCGCGGCTTCACCGAGGCCATCGTCGAACCCGTGCCGGGCGAGGCTTGCCGGGTGACGATGCATCTCCCCCGCTTCGTCGACGTCAAGCCGGGCCAGCACGCCTACCTCCGGTTCGCGGGCGTCAACTGCTGGGAGAACCACCCCTTCTCCATCGCCTGGTTCGAGCACACCTACCGCGACGACGACGTCCTCCCCATCAGCGAAAAGGACAAGACGGCCGCCCGCAACCCGCGCGACGCCATCGGCACCACCGTCTCCTTCCTCATCGGCGCCCACACCGGCTTCACGCGCAAGCTCTACAACAAAGCCGCCGCCGCCCGCGAATCCCAATCCCGCGCCATCTCGATGCGCGCCGCGCTCGAGGGCCCCTACGCGGGCCACCACAGCCTCGACAGCTACGGCCACTGCGTGCTCTTCGCGGGCGCGACGGGCATCACGCACCAGATCAGCTACCTGCGGCACCTGATCGGGGGCTACAACGCCGGAACGGCGGCGACGCGGCGCGTGACGCTCGTGTGGATCGTGCGCGACTACGAGGTGCTCGAGTGGGCGCGGCCGTGGATGGACAAGATCCTCAAGCTGCCCAACCGGAAAGAGGTGCTGCAGATCCGGCTGTTTGTCACGCGGCCCAAGGCCGCCAGCCAGGTCGTCTCCAACTCGACCACGGTGCAGATGTTTCCCGGCCGGCCCAACATCCCCATGCTGCTGGCCAAGGAGGTCGGCGAGCAGATGGGCGCCATGTGCGTCTCCGTCTGTGGGCCGGGCGGGCTGGCCGATGATGTGCGCGATGCGGTCCGGAAGGTGCAGGCGCACAGGACGGTGGTGGATTTTGTGGAGGAGAGTTTTACTTGGTGATTTTTTTTAGATGGTTCGGGGTGCCGGATAGACCGGCACCCTCCCGTGTGGCATGATGGCTAGCGATTTGGCTTTTTTTTTACATTTCTTCTTCAATCGACCCTTTCGACAGCGAGGAGTCGACGATGCTTAATTATACCTATTTATTTCTGTTCAACAAAGACCATTTTGTTTCATGGCCGCGGGTTGGGACATGACCCGCCTGCTTTTTCAGTTTTTCTATTTTTGTTTTCGTGTGAATAAGGGGTTGGTGAGCACTGGCAAGCGGCGTTTTGCAAATTGTACATATGTGGCTAGATGGTGCTGTGTTTATGGGATCGTTGGAACGGGGAGGTTTGCACAAAGGGCATGAGGATAGACAGGAAGATGGCCAACATCAACGAAGACCGCCAACTTTGAAGCTCCAGATGACGACAGTGGCTGATTATGTCTACATTCTCTACATAGTATCTCTCTGCCGAGCTCTGCTAAGGGTGTGATTGAGGGCGATCCCTCAGTGGGGATATCGCGAGAGTACTGGCGTGGGGTTTATTGACCTCCTTCCATGTAGGACCGGCTTCAGATTTGAGCCCCCTTGCTCCGGCACGTTCGTGGATGCTGAGTTTTGTTTCATGCCGATGCCATGCTCAATGTGTAAACTTGACAAATCAATAAGGGAAGCACATTACCCACCCCCATTTCGAACAGGTTCAATAACCAGTAAACCTGGAAAAGGAGCAGACGTGGCGGGGAATTATCGACAGTTTCCAGGTTGCTCCGCCGTACCCCCGCAAGTGGGGGCAGCGCTGTAGGGTTTCTCCATGGTGGGGCAGAAATTCGGAAGGGGGTAGGTCTTAGGAAACCGAACACCTCGGATGCGGCCCGGATGCCCAAGCTCAACACACAGTGACCTGACCACTAATAAGAAGTGGTCAATGTTGTTTTGGCCTGCTGCAAGACACCCTGCCTAAATCAAGGAATCTAGCAACGGCTTGAAGGGGTTCTATGCAGGACCCAACGGCGTGTCATGCAGCGTCCGACTCATGTGGAACGGGGGTGTGATTGAGCACTCCATTTGTATGTGGGCGTTGGGAAAACGATGGCTTGGGCACCCTGCCTACTGCCCCACAATACATCGCGGTTACCCCAGTCAGGCCCACTCCCACAATGTATCTTCCAAGCCATCGTTAAGTTAACGGTGGGCGAGCCGATCAGGCCCTTGCTTGGCAAGTTGAATTTGTATCACACGTCGTAACAATGTTGTGCTAGATGGTCAACCCCTAGGTGTATCAATAAAGAGGGCAGTTGGAGGAGGAAAAAAGGCGTTGCTAGGGAATCAAAAACGTTCGAGGGGAAAAAAAAACCATGCAAAAAATGGAACGTGCCAATGGGCAGTGGCGTGGGATGCATTGAGAGGGGTGTGAAAAAAGGAGGGGTTCCAACCCAACCCCGCCATGGATACAACACGCGGGAGTATCTTTGTGCCTCGAAAGGGCTCCCGCAGAAGCCTCACAAGCCGGTCTCGAGCCGGGCCATCGATCACGGTGGCGGAAAAGAATGGGCTATGATGGTGGGGCAAGGCCCGGAAAACGGGAATTAGCAACGGGGTCTTTTTGTTTGCTGGCTGGCGCTCAAATGGAACTCCCCAGGGCTATGACTCAGGGTTCTCCTTCACTAGCCATTTGTAGCCGGTAACTTCCCCTGCCACAGAAAGACACGCGCCGGATCTACCTCCAAGACATTTGTTTCATCGCGAGTCCAAATACTCAACCATCGGTCTCTCTCTCGGCATCTGGTCGCTCTTGGTGCGTATTAGAACGACGCCATTGACGGAAACGAACCGCATTTACCTCAATCCATCGGGCTCTTCTGCCCCCGCACCCGCCAAAATGCCCATGTAAGTCTAACTATCCCCCATTAGCTTTACAGCTGTTCCAGGGCTACGAAACTCAGGACACTGACGACTGTTTGTTCCAGGCTCAAGGACCCCTCCAAAAAATACAAGAAGTACCCCCCTCTCAACCTCCCGAACCGCCAATGGCCGGACAAGACCATCGACAAGGCCCCGAGATGGTTGGCGACAGACCTTCGGGACGGAAACCAAAGCTTGGTCGACCCTATGGTGAGTCACCCATCCGCTCCGGGTAGGGAGCAATTGGCTGACTCCACGCTCTGCAGAATGGAGACCAGAAGTGGGAGTACTTCCGCATGCTGTGCGAGCTCGGCTACAAAGAGATTGAGGTGTCGTTCCCCTCCGCATCGCAAACCGACTTCGATTTCACTCGACGCCTGATCGAGACCCCGGGAGCCATACCCGACGACGTCTGGCTCCAGGTCCTGTCCCCCTGCAGGGAAGACCTCATCCGGCGCACCGTCCAGTCTCTGAAGGGGACTAAGAAGGCCATCGTCCACATCTACCTCGCCACCAGCGAATGCTTCCGGAGGATCGTCTTTGGCTTTTCAGAGGATGAGAGTGTCGAGCTGGCGAGCAAGTGTGCCGCCCTGGTCCGGTCTCTGACCAAGGACGACCCCTCCCAGTCAGGGACCGAATGGGCGTTCGAGTTCAGCCCAGAGACCTTCTCCGATACCAGCCCCGAGTTCGTCCTGAGGATCTGCGAGGCGGTAAAGAAGGCTTGGGGGCCCACAGTCGAGAACCCCATCATCTTCAACCTCCCTGCGACTGTCGAGATGGCGACCCCGAACATCTACGCCGACCAGATCGAGTACTTCTGCCGCAACATCAGTGAGCGCGAGAAAATCTGCGTCTCTCTCCACCCACACAATGACCGGGGCTGCGCCGTGGCAGCAACCGAGCTCGCCCAGATGGCCGGCGCCGACAGAGTTGAGGGATGCCTCTTCGGAAACGGAGAGCGGACTGGCAACGTCGACCTTGTGACCCTCGCCTTGAACCTCTACACCCAGGGCGTTTCGCCCAACATCGACTTCTCGGACCTCAACAAGGTCATCAGGGTAGTAGAAGAATGCAACAAGATCGAGGTGCACCCCCGGGCGCCGTACGGCGGTTCCCTGGTGGTATGCGCTTTCAGCGGGTCACACCAGGACGCCATCAAGAAGGGTTTCCAGCTGCGCGAGAATGCGGGCAAGGGCTACGACGAGTATTGGCAGGTCCCTTACCTCCCGCTCGACCCCAAGGATATCGGCAGAGATTACCAGGCCGTCATCCGCGTCAACTCGCAGAGCGGAAAAGGCGGCGCTGCCTGGATCATCCAGCAGCATCTGCACCTCGACCTTCCGCGTGGCCTGCAAGTTGCCTTTGCCAAGGTGGTCCAGGACATGGCCGAGAAGAAGGGCCGGGAGCTTCTCCCGACCGAGATCACGGACTTGTTCCGTCTCACTTACTCCCTCACCCAGGAACCACGCTTCAGCATCGTCGACTACACCATTTCACCCGACCGATCGACGTCGCCGGTACCCCCCGAGCCTGGTAGGACCCAGGACACGACGAACCTCAGGAGGCTGTTCGAGGGCGTTATCCTGATTGACGGCGCCGAATACCAACTCCAGGGCCGTGGCAACGGTCCGATTTCCAGTCTGGCCAACGCCCTTCGGACCGTCGGTATAGATCTCGATGTCCAGGATTACAAGGAGCATGCCGTCGGTAGGGGCCGTGACGTCAAGGCCGTCACGTTCATTGAGTGCACAGCGGCCGGAGCGAAGGATAAGGTCTGGGGTGTGGGCATCCACGAGGATGTGGTTCAGAGCTCCCTGATTGCTCTCCTCAGCGCTGCTAGCAACGTAAGTCCCTCGGATAGGCCCCCCTGACTACCTACGTGTATCACTGAGCATTGAGACTGACGTGTTTATTTTCTCCTTCTGCAGTTCACCCCCAGCCGGGTAGGGAGTCCCGTGATCACCAAAGCACCTGCCGACGGGCCGGCCAATGTACCTGACTTCATCAGTATCCTCGAGGCCAAGGCGGATGGGATGTAATTTAGGTGCACTGTATATATGCAAGCTGGCCTACGAGTTTCTTGGTGATCTAGGCTGGTGGAGAAGGGTGGGTTTTTTCCCCTCCTGTCTCGCTGCTTTAGGAAACACAAAACGAGCAACTGGGCTTCTAAAAGTTGGCTAGCCGTTTCTGCTGATACCAGCTGGAATTATTTTGACAATGCATTTACAAAATGTTTGATATCTTTGTCTCGTTGATTGACGCTGTCTTTGTGCTTGACTCACTGACTGTCTAGACTGTCAAACGAGGTTGTGTTGAACCAAAAAGTGAAAGGCTCCCGTTCTTGTCACTGGCCGATGGACGGAAGCGGAAAAGGGGATGGGTCGCGTGAGGAACTGGGTTAGGGTTCTAACTCACCTCAATTCACATGGGAATTTGAGAAACATGAATTCACGGTCGTTGACCAATGGAACCTGAGATGCTGTTTATTTATTTGGCCACTATTCAATGGCATGAAGAGAGGCCGCCCCATATATGCATATGGAACCCTGCGATTTGACCTTGTAGCCTGGTATTTTTCGTTACCGCTCTACCATCATGAAGTCCAAGACGGTTCCCCCGGATGCCAAGACTCTCACCGAAACTCCTGGGGAACAGCAGAGGGCGTCTACTGTAACCTGCCGGTAATAGGCAATAACTAATGGATGCAGAATGCCCCTTTTGTTGGAAACGAAGGCGGTCAGGCAGCGTCGTGGTTCCCGTTTGCAGCTCAGACTCCCCCCACCAGGGGCGATAACCCTCGCAGTTTTCTCGACAAGAGTCAGATTACATTCGCCTCGTCATGGGTGGATGGTATTTTTCACGAATGGAATAGTCTGCCATGGAACCGAACCCAATAGGATAGATCTTGAAAAAAGATCAGGGACGAAGGAGATGGAAAAATGCTCTGTACTACGACCTATTGAAACCGTTTGTTGTTGGTGGGCTGCATCCTTGCCGGAAGTGATGGTCGAGGCCCATTCCAGCTGCAGCTGTGAGGGGGATGCAGTGGCTTTCTCAACGCGTAGCCCTATGAAGACACTGCCAGCAACTCATACTGTGCATTTTGGGCTAATTCTGAGCTGCTACGGCGGCATCCGAACCAGTCACACAGTGCGGATCCACCACCACGCGAGCGTCAGCTTTAGGTGGTTCCCACAGTGGCAGGTGCCTGCTAACGACCGACGTTGGACTGCCCCCCGGTCGTCAACTCCGCATCATCTGCCTCAAAGACCGCTTTTCTGCTGCCTTCGATTCTTCCTCGAGGCTGACAGAAGCTCCCCTTGAACCCCCCAGGTCTTTGTCGTTCGAGCAAAAGCTCTTCGTCTCCGACACACTCCTTTTGCGGCGCCATTTCCTTCCATTTCAGCAACGCAAGCCCTTTTCTCGACACCTGCCAGGTCGTAGTGGGCGGCATTGGCGGCATCCACAATCACCCAAACCGGGACTTGCGATTGTTGACAACAAAAAATTTGAACAAAACAGACCCGCACACCCCCATACTCCAGCGACTTTCAGCACCTCCGACACCCTCTTCATTCAGACGGCGCGTCACGTCTTCCACTGTTCAAGACAACTCGGCGTTGTTTCGCTGGCCTGCACTTCAAAACCCAGGCTTATCCGATACCCTGTGGATCCCACGACGACCCCCGCCTGTGTTCCGCGCAGACTTTAGCTGCGAACGGCATCGCACTTCTCCCTAGCAACGCTTCCTCTCTCACTTTCGCAGCCCTCGCTTTCCATCACCTCGACCTTTGGCCGCAGTATCAAAGACCGCAACCATGGAAGGCACACCGGACATCAACACTGTCCTCACCAACTCGCTGAGTCCTGGTTAGTACACCGCGTTTCAAACTTGGTTGCTGGCTGCACAAATCATGCCGAGCCCCCTACAACTAGGACGATTCTCTTGCTAACTTGCCTCGCAGACGCGACTCTGCGGAACGCGGCCGAGCAGCAACTTACCCACGCCGCCGAGACCAATTTCGTAAGCCCGTTTTTCACATGCTGTGCTGCCTTCAAATCCTTCTTACTGACATGGTTTTGGCCTCCAGTCGCAATACCTCCTCACACTCGTCCAAGCGTTGGCAAATGAGTCCACCGAGGGCCACATCCGAGCCGCCGCCGGTATTGCTCTGAAGAACGCCTTTAGTGCGCGCGAGTTTGCGAGACAGACCGAATTACAAGCGAAATGGCTGAACCAGACCGACCAAGAAATCAAGACGCGCATCAAGCAGCTGTCGTTGGAGACACTTTCTTCCACCAATGCCCAGGCTGGCCAGGCGACGGCCCAGGTCGTCGCTGCGATTGCCGCGATCGAGCTACCCCGGAACCAGTGGCCCGATCTGATGCACGCGCTTGTGCGGAACGTTAGCGAAGGCACCCAGCACCAAAAGCAGTCTTCCCTGACTACGATCGGCTTCGTCTGCGAGAGCCAGGATACCGAGCTCAGGAACAGCTTGATCAGCCATTCCAACGCTATCTTGACCGCCGTGGTCCAAGGCGCTCGCAAGGAGGAGACCAACCTTGAGGTCCGCCTTGCTGCCATCACCGCCCTCGGCGACTCGCTCGAGTTTGTCGGGAACAACTTCAAGCACGAAGGCGAGCGCAACTACATCATGCAGGTTGTCTGCGAGGCCACCCAGGCCGATGATTCCCGGATACAACAGGGCGCCTTTGGCTGCCTGAACCGCATCATGGCCCTCTACTACGAGAACATGAGGTTCTACATGGAGAAGGCTCTCTTCGGTCTCACCATCTTGGGCATGAAGAGCGACGACGAGGATGTTTCCAAGCTTGCGGTCGAGTTCTGGAGCACCGTGTGCGAGGAGGAAATCGCCATCGAAGATGACAACGCCCAGGTCGAGAGCTCCGATCAGGTGCGCCCGTTCTACAACTTCAGCCGCGTCGCAACAAACGAAGTCGTTCCGGTGCTCCTCAGTCTCCTGACCAAGCAGGACGAGGATGCGGCGGACGACGAGTACAACATCTCGCGTGCCGCCTACCAGTGCCTGCAGCTGTACGCCCAGGCCGTCGGAGCGGGAATCATCCAACCCGTCATTCAGTTCGTCGAGAGCAATCTGCGGCACGAGGACTGGCGTAACCGGGACGCGGCAGTCTCCGCTTTCGGCGCCATCATGGACGGCCCCGAGGAGAAGTTGCTCGACCCCATCGTGAAGTCGGGTATGCAGCCTCTGATTAGTATGATGGAGGACCCTTCCGTGCACGTGCGGGATTCTACCGCCTATGCGCTGGGCCGTATCACCGAGACCTGCTCCGAGTCGATTGATCCGAGCCAGCACCTAGAGCCTCTGGTCGTCTCGCTCTTCAATGGTCTGATGAACAACCCCAAGATGGCGGCGTCGTGCTGCTGGGCCCTGATGAACCTTGCTGAGCGCTTTGCCGGTGACGTCGGCGCCGCCCAGAACCCCCTGACACCGCATTTCAACCAGAGCGTCACCAACTTGCTGACGGTAACGGGGAGGATGGACGGTGAGCCCGCTGTGCGCACTGCGGCATACGAGGTCTTGAACGTGTTCGTCCAGAGCGCCGCCAACGACAGCCTCAGCGCCATTGCGTCCCTCTCCACCGTCGCCATCCAGCGCCTGGAGGAGACTCTTCCCCTCCAACAGCAGGTTGTCAGCGTGGAGGATAGGATTATCCTGGAGGACATGCAGACAAGCCTCTGCACCGTTCTGCAAGCCACCGTTCAGCGGCTGGATAAGGAGATCGCCCCCCAGGGTGACAGGATCATGCAGGCCCTTCTGCAGATTCTGAGCACCGTTGGCGGCAAATCAACCGTCCCGGATTCAGTCTTTGCGGCCATCAGCAGCCTTGCGAACGCGATGGAGGAGGATTTCGTCAAGTACATGGATGCCTTCTCTCCTTTCCTTTACAACGCTCTGGCCAACCAAGAAGAGCCGAGTCTCTGCTCGATGGCTATTGGCCTTGTCAGCGACATCACTCGATCCATGGGAGAGCGGAGCCAGCCGTACTGCGACAATTTCATGAACTATCTCTTGAGCAATCTTAGGGTTCGTTACCACACCCCCTCCTTGTTACTGTTTTTTTTCTTTTCCTTCTAGGACCAGACCTCTAACTCATGTTTCGTTCTAGAGCGCTGCCCTTGCCAACCAGTTCAAGCCGGCTATTCTCCAATGCTTCGGCGACATTGCGGGTGCTATTAGCGGCCACTTTGAGACTTACCTTGCCGTTGTGGCACAGGTATTACAACAGGCTGCTACCATCACGGCCGGAGCCGATGGCTCCTACGAGATGTTTGACTATGTTATTGCCCTGCGCGAGGGTATCATGGATGCGTGGGGCGGTATCATTGGTGCTATGAAGACCAGTGGCAAGAGTATGTACCTTCTGACAGCAGCAGCCTCGTTGCCGTTGGCTTGCTAACATGTGTGTGCTATAGCCGGCGTCCTCCAGCCCTTCGTCCCCTCCATTTTTGAGCTGCTCAACAGCATCGCCAGCGACTCCAACCGCAGCGAGGCCTTGATGCGGTCCGCGATGGGCGTTATTGGGTAAGTACACTGGATTTGGGTGCGGATGGTATTTGATGACTAACTCTGAACAGCGACCTCGCCGACGCGTATCCCAACGGCCAGCTGGCTGATGCTTTCCGCCAAGAATGGGTCACGGCAATGATTAAGGAGACGCGGGCGAACCGGGAGTTCCAATCTCGCACCATTGAGACTGCTCGCTGGGCGAGGGAGCAGGTTAAGCGGCAGATTGGTGGCACACAGACCGTCATGCAACAGGCATGAGAGGGTTGACTCCCGCCAGCACGGCACCGCCGTCTTGGACCTCCCACCACCTTACCCGGCAGGCCTCCCCACAGGCATCGGCGTCGTCTCCGCCGCCCGATTCCCCAGCAGACAAGGTCGGAAGATACGCACCCTCACCAATCCCGCCCCCTCCCCGCGCAGCAGCATACACCCACGACGACGAGGCACGGCACGACACGACACATGACACAGCACCAAGATGCACAGATAATGTGTATATAGACCCCATGACCCCTTCCAATCCGACATCATACCCCTAGAAGTCACTTCACTATTCCCTATCACGTGCTACGGCTGCTGGCAATGTCCTTTTTTTCCATGTTTTTTTCTCTGCGGATTTTATTGGGATGAGGATAGAGCGACCACATGTACTGTTCCATGCTTCTCGGATGTAGAGGCTTGGGGCAAACGCACCATCATGTAGATTTATGAAACGGATCATTACCCTAAAAGGAGACGGTACGGATGGGTGAGCCCATGTGTGGAATCTTGATCAAGTAAACGGGGATCTAGAATCCAGCTAGGGAGGGGTGAAGGGGGACGGTATGGCATGGCATGGTTGCAAAGGCATGGATGATGGCAGACGAACACATGGGAATCAGGCGCAACGGAGGCGTTTCTGGTGGGAGTCGCCTAACGTTATTGCTTGCTCCTTATGTTTTGCAGCCTGCCTCCTCCCCCCATATACCAACCAGCAATACACCTTGGCCACCTAGTGTTCCATGCTCCCTTCCACCTCTCTCCCCTAGGAGTTTTTGTTGCTGTCACTGGAAATCCCACTACGTGACAGTTTGTTGACTTGCTACTGCCTGCTGCCCTAGGCAAGCTCGCAAGGTTTGTACATACCTGGGTAGGTAGATAGGTAGGGTACACAACATCTCGCTGAACAAGCAATTAAGGGGAGGAGGAATCGCGCGGTTCGACGCGGCGTATACATGGCAATGGCGATGGCGATGGATGCTGGACCACGTGCAGAACAAGTCAATAATATTCGTCCTGTAAGTACCTATTTTGTTGCGGCCAGGGAGGTCGACTTTGTTTCTGGGCTCCAGGGGAGCCCAACAGCCAACAAGCCGAACCAGAAAGCGCCTGCTCGTGGATAGGGAGACTGCAGCAGAACCCTTGACCACTTGACCGAGCCAGCCTTTCGGCCCCCAACAGGATCACCGACGCGGTCATTTCTTTCAATATTGCAACTCTCCATTACTCAACGTGGTGGGCTCACGCAACCCAGCAATCTCTCTTGCATTGATCCTACAATACCTTATGCTGTTGGACTAGAACCTGCAGTACCTAGCGGGCGTCATCTCAATATCAGAGCTCTGTTCACACTGGCACGTCCTGGGACCGATACAGTTGACCGGGAACCTAGGGGCCGTCCCCCGCTGTACTCGTACCAGTCGCAGCAGTAGTAGTCGGCAAAGGCGTCCCCAACGCCGCCATCGTGACGGTGCTGCACGGCGCATCGTACACTCCCGGTTTGACAAACCGGGCGCTCGACGTGTTGTTCATGCCCAACACGACCAAGGTCTCCCCGCTCGGGTCCCACTCTGGCCAGCCCAAGTCGCGCGTCAGGCCCGACCACGGATCGCCGGCAAACGACGCCCACGCCCGCTGCACCAGCGCCGTCAGCGCGCGCTGCTCGGCCGTCGTCGGCAGCCCGCTGACCGCCGCGGCGCCGCCAAAGACCATGTGCAGGTCCACGCCGTGGTACGCGCCCGACGTCGGGTACAGCCGCGTGTTGTCCCACTCGCCAAAGTAGCGGTACACCCACGCCGGCACGCCGCGCGCCCGCCGGGCGGCCGCCTGGTAGGCGGCGGGGCACGTGAAGGATTCCAGGTGGAAGGACGCGACCTGGGCGTCGGTCGGCACGAGGCCGCCGTTGCCGTAGGCTGGGATGCGGTAGTAGCCCGCCTCGTTGTCGTTGTTGCCGCCGAGGATGGGGAGGGGCGCGTACCGGCCCTGCCGCGTGCGGGAGACGTAGTCGGGAAAGACGAGGGCGTTGTCGACCTGCGGGTAAAAGGCCGGGACCGAACGTAGTATGCTCGTGCTGGCGCTGGGGCGGATGGCGGCGGCGGCGGCCTTGATGTCGGTCCAGTGGGCGGCGCGCATGCAGGCCATGATGGTGCCCGTGGTGGTGTCTGTCGTCTTGTTGCTGCAGCCCACGGCGCCGACGACCGTGTCCCAGTTCCTGTCGAGCACGCCGGGGGCGTTGAGCGGGAAGCTGAAGGCGTTGCCCGAGACCAGGATCAGGCCGGCGGCGATGGGGTCGGACTCGTAGGCGTAGGCCCAGTAGTCGGCTGCTACGCCACCCGACGACTGGCCCGCGAGCACGATGCGCTCGGCGTCGCCGCCGAAGTGGGCAATGTTCTCGTGCACCCACTCGACGGCGGCGCGCTGGTCGCGCAGGCCCAGGTTCTGCGTCTCCCCCGGTGCGCCGGGAAAGCCAAAGATGTTGGTGCGGTAGTTGACGGTCACGACGACCAAGTCCTGGGCGTCGGCAAGGTGCCTGCCATTGTAAAAGGGGCTGTTGGTGTTGCCGGCGGAGAAGCCTAGACGGGAGGTGAGCGTTCTCTAGATATCTGGATAAGCCGGGAGGGAGACTTACGGCCGCCGTGGAAGTAGACGAGGACCGGTTTCTTTGCGGCGATGGCCCCCGCTGTCGCCTTGGACCAGATGTTGAGCGTCAGGCAGTCCTCGTCTTGCGGGTTCCCGGCGCCCGCGGCGAAGCTGTTGATTATGCGCTGTGCCTGCGGGGTGAAGCCGGGATAGTCGACGGGCTTGGAGGGCGTCAGCGGGCAGTCAAAGCCAAAGTTGGCCGCGACGTAGGGGCTCTGGCGGTCGATGGGCTGGGGCGCGGCAAAGCGCAGGTCGTCGACCGGCGGCTTTGCATACGGGATGCCCAGGTACTCGAGCACGCATGACGTTCCGGGTGCAATGTGTCCGGTGACTGGACCATTGGATGTTGGCACGGTGAAGAGCCTGCCTGTCCTGCTCTTCCCTGAGCTTGCCGAAGCGAGACCCGGGAAACCCGTGGCCGCGAGTGCGGAGCAGAGCCATTGTGTCACATTCGTCGACCGCATTTCATCCGCCCATTCAGGAGAAGAGGTAGTTATAAGAGAGAGCGTGGTGGAAGGGCAGAAAAGAGACTTGTGACGCCCGAGTCCGGACCATGGGTCAATTCCCGGAACCGCCTTTATTCAAGCTGCCCGCCATAGGGCGGAATGTGCAAGTTTACCAATTCATGCTAATTAGTGGCTGCAGGTCTTGTCTTACTGAAGACGCAGGTCGATAGTGGACGGCGGTGTGTGTGGGGGATCACAAGCCCCGCTGTGCCAGGGGTACCTAAAAGTGTTAACATCCCAATCGGGAGCTCTCCCGGCTTTGGGGTGGGATCTTGGTGAGTCGGTGCTCTCGTCTACTAATAAACGGGGACTCTGGGAGGGGAGGAAAGGTAGAAAAAAAGTAGAGGGGAGATCGACTTGTTGGGTAGAGGTCTTTGATGTTCTCTGTTGTGTTCTGCATAATCAAGGGTTGTCCTGGAGATTGAGACTTCGAGTTAGTATTGCTGCTGCTGACCGTATCCTTGTATGGATATCACGTGTATGTAACTGTACAGAATACAGTGCTTGGCTCGACCCTGTGCGAACCAGGTCTAAATATTTCAAGTTGCTTTCTCCTTGGCCTTGGCTACCCCAGTATTCTTCCGTACGTCACCAGATTGGACCGAGTTTAATTCTCAAATCCGGGTTCAGAAAGAATTGCCCTGCGTGCCTGCTTTCTGTGACAGACAAACGAACGCGCCTACCCCGCGGATTCTCGGTGTGGCGGCCGGCAATTCCCCGCCTGCCGTCAACAAGCCCCGCCCGCGCTGCTGAACCTCCTCCTGCTGTGCCTGCCAATTGACGGACCCAGATTGGGTTGAGATTGCCCTGCCGGCAACACGCTAGACCCTGCCCCACCCGACCGTGACGGTGCTCCGGCAAAGAAGCTTGGAGGTTTGTTCGGCTTTCCGCTTCATCAGACGACAAGACCTCCTGGGGGGTCCTAGCTCCGTCTAGCGGCATCTTGACGGTCCCTCCCTCGGACGAGTCGGCGCGACGCGCCAAGATGGACGTCGAGATGGAGCCGCCCGGCCCGTCGACGGTGCCACAGATGCCGCCTCCTCCACACATGGGCTCGGACCAGCTTCAGCCCGAGGGAGCGCCCGGTGCCGTCATCCGGCGGAGAGCGCCAATCGCCTGCCGAAGGTGCGTGTGTCTCCGATTGCGGCATATGCCGCCGTCTCTGTCACTGCCGTCACCCGTGCCCCGGTATCCAATCCGTAGACGACGTTAGACCTGACGTGCAATGCTAGATGCCGCCGTATGAGAAGCAAATGTGTCCACGACAAAGCGACACCACCGTGTCGACCATGTGGCGAGGCCGGCCTCGGGGCCAGCGACTGGTGAGAATGCTGTCTCAAGGCTGTCTCCTCCCCACGCAGTGCTGATGTATCCCCCTTCAAGCGTCTTCCCGGTGCGCGGTCAACCAGACCAGGACCGCGATTACCGGCACCCTAGGTTGAGGGCCGATAAGAGCAAGAAGCGGGAGCTGACCAAGGCCCGCCGTGAGAGCCTGGATGCCCCAGCTCCGCTACGCTCGAGCTTGCTCCCAGCGACCTCTGGTCTCGCAAAGGGCACCGATGACTGGGACCTCTTACCGCCACTACCTGAAATCATCGAGGCCGTGAACAAGTTTACGCGCCACTACTTCCAGCTTGGCTTCATCCCCAAGCAGTTGTTTCCAGAGCGGCTTCGGACCCAGCATCGGTCTGTCAGCGTGTTCTTCCTGCTTGGTATCCTCAGCGTCTCAGCACGGCTGACGCCGGCCTTGATCGAACGGTATGGAAGTGCCATGAGGGCTTCCGAGACCTTCATGGAGCGTGCCTCGGTACTGGCGCAGAACGAGCTGTACAATGAGCCCACCCTCGAGAGGTCCCAGGCGTTTTATCTCCTGAGTATCGCGCAACAGGGAAGCGGGATGAAGCATAAGAGCTCTGTAAGTTTTCTCTGCCCCCTGTGGGCTGTGGGGTAGGGCCGTTATCTAACTGAAAGCTAGATCAACATGGCGGTGGCGATGCGGATGGCTACTCTGATGCAGTTGCACAGGGAGGAAACCTATGCGATAGCAAATCCGACCAAGGAGCTGATTATACGGGCTGAATCTGCTCGAAGAACATTGGTACGTTTGGGCTTGGAGATGAAGCCTGACAAGTACGTACCGTGAAGCTGACAAGTCCGTCACAGTGGATGTTGCACAGCCAGGACAACCTACATTCAAGCCCGCGGTCCCCCGTGTTATTGTCGGCGAGCGATATCACCGCACTGCTTCCGAGCAACGAGAATGATTTTGCCAACGCACGAGAGCCCACGTCGAGAGCGGCCCTCGAGGGCACGCCCCCTGCTCTAGAGAACCCGCCGCTGGTTGCCGATAAAGGGAGGTCCCTGTTTGCGACCCTCATCCAAGCACATCACTACTGGGGGGCCATATATCGGCGAGCTATCAACAACAACAAAAGTCCGCGCCCATGGGAGCCGGACAGCGAGTACGCCCAAATGGAGAGACGGCTTGACGAATGGGAGGGAGGCCTGCCGCACGACTACCGATGGAGCGGCCTCCTTCTCAAGGGGTATAAACAAGAAGGCCAGGACCTGGTATGTCTGACTCTCCCGCAATGCCTATTTACGTCGAGATGCCGCTAATACCTTTGGTAGGCGTATCTGGGTGTGACCATGATCACTCGTCTTTGTAACATTGTTATCCGGAAAGCATATCTGCACGAGTAGGGATCTTGCTCCGTTTCCGCGCAGCTAGCGAATCTAGCTGACAACTTGTACCATTCAGAATAATATCCCACGACACATCGGACCCCGAGTTAACGGCCTTCTGGGGTGATATGGCACTCAAGCTCTTCTGGAATCTGAATACGCTTTACGATCAGATTGAGACCCATTATTCCCACAAGTCTCCAGAGGAAGGTCCTGGAGCACAGATGGCAGTGAGCACAACTGAAACGAATGGCTCGAGGTACTGGATGCTGATGATGGCCTTATAGGCATTCTGCGTCTACACATGTGGCTTTTTGGCATGCTATCCCTGCAAGTTTCCAAACAGTAAGTCCCGTTCCCCCCGAGGTATAAATGTTTTCATTCAGGAAGATATTGACTGCTCTCTAGTATGCCCCGACCCATCTATCGCCCGCAATGCGCCCCTGATGGTTCAGCGTATCCTCGCCATACTCAGCGAGAGCAAGAATATCTGGCCCCTGGCGTCTCGATGGTATGACCATTTGGAGAGGTTTTACAAGGCTCAGAACGTCACGACGACCGAAGCAGAGGGCAGCATGGCTGACAGCGTGAGTACTTTGTCATCTCCGGCCATCAGGTGGTTGTGCTTACCACCTCGCAGAGAGAACCGATTCCTCATGTCCTTCACCCAACCCCCAACCGCCCAACGGTCAAACCGATCCAGCCACGCATCGCGGCTGCTCCAGCCCCCGACGAAAAGAACGGCATCCCGCCCGAGAGTCCCAATATGTCAATGCTCACTCTCCCGCAACAGTCGCCCGCCCCCACCGTGTACACCGACCCCAACCTCCGCCTGCCCGGCCCCCAATCCCAGGCGCCTACCAATCTACCACCGCAACAAGTGATAGCCGCCGCCCACGGACAAGCGCCGCCACAGGCTGCCGGACCACGACCGACCACGGACGGGCTAGGACTGCTCATCGAGGCCTTTGACACCCACCAGACGGCTGGTGGGGCGCCCGTGCCGGGGACGACGAGTGCGCCCCCGCCGCCGGGGACAGTTTACGACCCGCATACTGCACCGCACCAGTATTACCCGCAGCAGCCGGCGCTGGCTGTGAATGATGGGTATGAGCACGAACTGGGGTATTATATGGCTGACGGGGTGCCGCCGCCGCCCATGCAGCAGAGTTGGTCTGGGGGTGGAGATATGTATGGTTATTAACACGGGCGGGGAGTTTTTGGAGGGTGGTTTTCTGTTTGTATCAAGCGGTTGGAGTTTATTATGCCTGGCCATGGTCGGTCCGTGGCTTGGTAAGGGGGGTGGTGGGATGGGATTCTCCTTTGATTTAGCGTGTGGTATATTGTTTTTATTGCTGGGTGTCGGTTACACTTGGGATTCGAAAAAAAAACGGGACTGGTAAGCTAAGGTGGTTGTTAGAAGCGGTTGTCACAAAAGAGGTAATATACAACAAAGATGGTTTTGTTCGGGGGTATCATGTCCTCGACCGTCCCTTAGATGCACTTACCGGGGCGCGATCTTGGCATTGCGATAAGACGCCGTTATCTCCGACTATCCCGACCCTTTGCGCATCCAACTTTCGTCATCGCGAACCGGGCACCTCTCTCCCAGAGCGACTATTCCTCCGCGCAAGCAACTTTTGCCGCAAGTGTTTCCGTTTTTCTTTTGACGCCTCGTTTCGAATTCCATTCCATCAGCCATGTCTGCCGTCCAGGCAGCAGCCAAACCGCAGTCGGCGCAAAAGGTGCTGTCGCTGGTATGTCCCATCTCTCTCTCTATTCCCCCCCCCCCCCTTTATCCCACATGCGCGATGCGTTGGTCTTTTATAGGGGGAGGGTGTTGATGAAACATATCACGGAATGCTAATCGGAGACGGGCAACGCTCACAGTACCGACAGCTCCTGCGCCAGGGGAACCAGTTTGCCGCCTACAACTTTCGGGAATATGCCAAGCGCCGCACACGGGACGCTTTTCGGGAGAATAAGGCGGTTGAGGATCCGCGGCGGATACAGGAGCTTGTGCAGAAGGGGGTGAAGAATTTGCAGGTGTTGAAGGTGCGTTTTTTTGGTTTGGTTTGTTTGTTGTCTCGAGCTTGCGTGCGGGTGGAGGCGGGCGAAATGCTGACCGTTGTTTTTCGACAACTGCAGCGTCAGACGGTCATCAGCCAGTTTTATCAGACGAATCAGCTTGTGGTGGAAGGGGGGATATCGGTAGGTTGAGCCTCAGGCTTGTTGTTGTCTGCTTGCTTGGGTATGGTGGGCTGACTGACGGTTGCGTTTGCGCAGGGCAAGGATGGGGCAGGTCACGGCGAGACGATGAGGCAGAAGGATACCGGGTGAGTTAACGCTTCTTTACTTACTTGCGTTTGTTGAGGACAGCAGTGGCTGATCGAAGTGCAGCTGGGACTGAGGTTATCCCGATCGACCCCGAGACCATTCCGCCCGCGGCTACGATTGGATACCCGTCTCTGGGGTCCTGGTGCCGCTGATGTGTGTAAACTAGCTTAGGGGGCGCTGAAGTCACCTCTAGAGGGGATCCCCTCTAGAGCATGCCCGTGTGTTATACTCGGCAAATCCCTGCGTCAAAGTGGTGATCAGGAGTTGGGGCGCTGTGACGGGGCAGGCCATGCTTGTGCTATTAAGGCCTTATTCCCCCGGGCATCTTGTGCCACCGTTGTTATCTATTACTTCAAACCACTACGTCCATTTCCCCACGAGATGATTTTCTCTTTCGTCTTGGTGAGACTTTGAAGTTCGTCCAGTGCCGGGGTTTTATCCCGGCTCATATACGGATAATAGTGTCACGGTGCCAACCCCAACCAAGGAACAATGGAAATGGACTTTGATATTGTACGAAGAAGGAAGAAGAGAACAGGAACAGAGCTGGGCTGGGGCACCGGGGTTAAGTAGGTACCCTTCATCGCTAGCTAATCGCTATGTCATCTCCCTGCAGGAGCATCATCATACATAGCTGCGGGAGCAGCGTCCTGACCGCAGTCCCATGACTGCCATGACGGCAGTCTCATGACTGCTAGAAGGAGTCTTGCTGGTGCCGTTACCTGTTTGTTGCACTTCAAAAGAGTTCGAAATAAGCGATCACTCTATCAGTATATGTCTTTAAGCGAACCTGTCTTCTCATGTGCTTGGCAATTGGTGTAATCTGTACGCGATGCGACATTCAACAAACAAAACCGTCCGATATCGACAGCCCATCCGAACTTAGCATTCTTTATTTGTTTTTGCACTTTGCGCAACATCAATTTGTTTCGCCTTGTATCTGCGAGTTTGATCCCGTCGGAAGTCGTGTTGTACCTCTCCTCGTCGGCGCATCGCCCTGTCACAGGCCCCCGGCGCCACCTCGACGACACTTCCCACCAGCAAAGGCCGACACCCCTTGCCGCGCTCCCTAGATTTCAGATACGGACTGCGCCGCTGTAGACAAACAACCCAAGCCTCTTACAAGCACTGGTTTTGTCGTGGTGCCGTTAGCCTCGGCAAAAGCACAAGCACTTTCGGACTGGGCCGCAGCGGCTACCACTTGTCGCAATGCAGCGGTCGGTGAGTCTACGCTCTTGCAGCCCGCGGTTATCATGCAGTGTCTGACAACGCATTGGCCCTAGCAGCAACTTCGGACAGCGACGCAGACCCGCCGCAGCGCCCGCGCTGGCTATCCGGAACCCGATGATTTTGAAGGTGCGTCGCCCCGCCCTTCCCCCTAACACCCGTGTCGAAGCTCGTCAGTGATTGACCCCTATGTTTCCGATTTATACAGGCCTCCCCGTGCGACAATGGCGTCAGGAGTGGGTGAGCGTTGCGCCGTCGCAGCAGCAGGAGACAACCCAGCAGGGCGATCTGTGGGCCCGCGAACTCTTCTACGGCATGCCGAGGGAATCCCATCTCCTCCCACCACACAGTCAGGAACTTCTGCGCGCCGCCAGATCAGGCCGACTATATAAGCGCCCTGCGCCAACAGAGGAGGAGGAGCCCGACGCCGACGTTGACATCGTCAAAGGGGAGAAGAAGGACTGGGAGCCGCCGAGTGATGGGTACATGGTCAAGCTGTGGAAGCAGGTGCCACGCAATGCCGAGAATCCAACCACATCCCACCTCGCAAAGCGGCACAAGAATACTGTCACGCTAGCTTCAAGGGCGATAGTGGCCCCGCACATCGCAGGGCCGACCGTTACCCGAGCCACTGTTCGCCGGATTGACGCGGCCGGCAACCCCTACGAACAAACCGTTACCCTCACCGACGGGCAGCAGGTTAAAGGCGAGATTATATCCACCACTGTCGTGCCCGCGCCATCAGCAGCGAAAGGCGACTTGCCCTTGCAGCAGGCAGCGCCAGTCAGGAGGAGGCCCCCGCCACCCAAGCGGAAGGCGAAGGGAGCTGGTCGTGGACGCAAGAAGGGAAAACTGCCTTTACCCTTGCCCGCAACGAGGTCGCAGGCTACTACCGCGGATGGGGCGCCGCCCATCAACCCTGAAGCCGTTGGTCCTGATGTGAGTTTCCATATCGTGGCCTGCCTCCAGTTCGCCTACCAAGATGCTAATCACCGTGTGATCACAGGGAATCAAGATTGAGGACACCGAAGACAGCGCGAACCAAGACAGCGAGATGGCTGGTATGTCGGGTATACCCTCTGAAGACGAAGAAGGTGATGGCGGCGAAGGCGAGGAAGACGAGGAAGGGGAAGATGAAGCCGGGGAGGACGAAGGAGGTGAAACCCCGAACATCGCAGACGCCAACGCCAACGCTCGCGTCCAGGAGGTTGAGGACACAGAGATGTCGGAGGCTATCCAACCGACCTCTGTTGAGGAACCTGGCGAATTCCGTCCTACTCCGGAAGAGGGGGAGGAGGTGGCCACACCACCCAAAGTGCGCTTCCAGCCGCCGACTCTCGCCAACCTTGCGCCACCACACACCACAATGAACCTTGCTTCTGTGAAGATCGAAGGAAGCCCCTTGAAAAACGTCATGATCTTGTCGCCAACCGAGGCCTCGCCTCGGATCTCGCCACAGGCGGCGAACACATCATTTGCCGCGTCCAACTACCTCGAGGTGCAGTCTCGTACCGTGGCTATGGACCTAGATTCGAACACCGTCAGTCAAGCGTATGCCACCGTGACAACGGTATCGGGGGTCCTGCCTCCGTTGAGAGAGAAGGCATCATTTAAGCAGGCTGCGAGCCAGGAAACCCCGCCACCGGCTGAGGTCTCACGGCCAGCACCCGCCGAAGAGCCGACTGCAGCAGCAGCAACAGCGACAAACATGCCAGATCAGCCCCAGCAAACCGCCGAACCCGAACCCGCCGCCGTCCCCGCAACCACCGACGAGGCCCCAGAACCCGCAGCCGAAGCCCTTCCCGAAACTACCCAACCAGCCCCCGAAGTCTCCCTCCAGGAACAACAACAACCACCAACCCCACCCTCTCCCCCCCTCCTCCCGACGACAACGGTCGAGGACGACGAAGACGACGGTCTCAACCTCCTCGGCAGCCTCGAGCGCGAGCTCGACCGCCAAGAGGGCAGGAGCAGCGCCAGTAGCGGGTCAGGCGAAAAGGAAACGCCCAACAACGCGACGCCCCCAGCAGCAGCAGCAGCAGTTCCGACAGCGACGGCGGCGGCGGCAGCGGCGGCGACAGAAGCAACGCCGGCTGAAGCGCAAGCGGCAGCGGCAGCGGCAGCGGCAGAACCCACGACGAACGCGGAAGGAACCTCTTCCGCGGACGCTCAAGCACCTTTGGAGGAGGAGGAGGAGGGTGCGGCTGCGCCGGCTGAGACTTCTTAGAGAGATAAGGTTAGGCGGGTTGGAGTGTGATTTGTAAGTTTGTTTTTCACGGGACACGGGCGTGGTAGGGTTGGTTGGTTATGCTGCTGCTGCTGGTTAGCTTTGTTTT
>MU856894.1:0-91169 GCA_033296705.1 Chaetomidium leptoderma | reverse complement strand
TTCTTTCTTTTCTTTCTTTTCTTTCTTTTCTTTCTTTTCTTTCTTTTCTTTCTTTTCTTTCTTTTTCTTTCTTTCTTCTTCGTTTCGGGGTGTGCAGAGTACAGTACACGCACGGGATAGGTAGGGGGCCCTGGGGGGGCGGTCATTGGGTATTACGTAGGCTGGAAAAAAAGTTTAGCTACCGTACGACAAGTGGTGACAGTGACAGATTGTAGGGAGGCAGCAGCGCTCTGAATGCATCAGCAGAGCTGGAGTATGTGTACATGTATCGATAGAAGGCAAATGCAGCTAGCTTTATATCTCATAACCACCAGTCGTCTGGCCTTCCTCGCCCCGTTCTGAAATCCGAAGAAAGGGAGTAAAGTGTCATCCACAAAACACGGATCATCGCAGTAGTGGACGTGTTTAAATGTGAGCCTACTAAGGGGGCAAAAGGGGGCAAAACAAGAATTAGAGCGGAATCTCTAAATACAAGTATAACATACATGTGGCCTCGCTTCATCCGAGCCATACAGCTCCAGGGTATATGAATGTAAAAAAAATCCTCAACCAAAACATACAGAAGGCATTGTGCCCACACCAAAGTCTAGAAAACTTTCTTGGCTTTTAAAGTCATTATTCACATCTGAAACGCCATTGCTGAGATGACACCCGGCTTCTGAGAAATCATAAGAAACAGGTAGCTGAAGTAGAGCCCGAGGGATTAATTATAGAAGAAAAGAACAAAAAAGGAAGGAAGGGGACGCGGTATCATGACCCGCCGCCGCCCCTCCCTGGTGCCGAGTTGGCTGCATCCCGGAGGGAAACGGGACCCGCAAAGCCGGTCTGGGCCTGCTGCTGAGGCTGTGGCTTGACGTCCTGCATTTCGACGCCCTCCTTGGAGTCCCCTTCTCGTCGAGGGGGACGGGGAGCTCTCCGGTGGGCGCCCAGCCGCTGGTCGCCCTCTGCATACGGGCTCTTGAACTGGTAGTATGTCGGCGGCCGGGGGCGGCACAGCACGACGAACCAGTTTTTGAACCAGCTGCCCTGGGTGAAGGCGCGGTACCGGTCCTTCTTGAGGAATTTGTGCGAGTTGAGGTACTCGCGCGTCGTCTCGCCCCTGGCCATGAGAAACAGGTGGTACCCCATCAGCGCGGCAGGATAGACGAAGGCGAGAAAGCCGTAGATGACCATGGCGAAGGGGACGGGGAAGTGGTTGATGGCGTCGCCAAATGGGATAGCCTCGCGGTTCTTGTGGATGAGGATCTGCGCTAACGATGCGCCCGAGAGATAAAGCCCAAGGAATGTGGCGCTGCTAATGAAAGTGAAGAAATAGCGGTAGTTGCGGCGGCCTACGCAGTTGTTGAGCCAGACACAATGGTGGTCTTGGGTCTCGACGCAGTTGTCGCACAGGCGGCAGTGGTGGGCGCGAGGAGGCCGCCAGATGTTGCATGTTCTGCAGTACTTGGTGGGGACCTCCATTGCGGCGGTTGCTGGGTCAGAGGACTTGACTAGGGCCCATTCCGTAGTCGGGGGGCCCAGCCTGAGAGGATCCTCGTTTTCATCGATAGGAGGAAAGCGGTGTACGTTTCGAGGCAAGATCTAGGACGACATTAGCGCTTTGAAAAGTCGGTGGATTTTTGATGGTGGTGGAACATACTCCTGGATCAGAGACAGAGGCGTGAAAAAAAGACGACATGCAAATAAAAAAGAGATAAGCAAAGGTGATGGGTATTGCTGGAGATAGGTTGTCCCAGGTCCACGATGCCGAGAAAACAAAAAAGAGGATGGCGGGAATGGCGATACAAGCCCCCGTCGCGATATTTACAGGCCGATGCCTGGTGTTTTGTAACCTACCCCCAAGGCAGAAGACTGTGCTGCCCTGGAAGTATTCGTAGTTGCGGCCTAGTTTAGGTTTGTCCTTTTCCGTGGCTGGGGTCTTTCCATCCCTGGTACTGGGCGCGTGCTGAGGTGACGAGGCGAGGGATTCTAGCTTCTCGCCGCCCTGCATCTCTCGATTGCCGTTGCTAGAGTCCAATCTCGGCATGAGGAAGCTGGATCGCAGAGAATGCGGTGTGCGCACAGGCGTTGGGGTATTTGCTCCGGTCGCCCTGTACGCCTTGTTTATGTCGAGAGTGAGGTTCCTCGCGGCTTCCGGCTTCCTCTGCAAGGGGCGAACGCTATCCGCTACGCTCGACGTGGGATGGTGGCCGCGAGTCGGGCTTGTGGTGGCTGTTCTATGGTCGTACGCTTCCTGCTCGGTATATTCTGTACCCCTGGAAGGCGGCGGCCGCATTTCCTCCTCGTCGGCATGGTGTATGCCCGCCGGGGCTGCCTGGTTCGAGACAATGCTGTCCCGGTTGGTCTCGCCGGCGTCGTCTTGCATCCCAACCTGCCGATTCATTGTCGTCGGCCTCGCGAGTCCTCGTTGGGCTTGCAGCTTCTGCGAGCTCATGGGGCGGAAGAAGGCATGCGATGTGAGAGTAGGGACATGGCTTCTGCTCATCGAGCTTGCCGGCCGGGTGCCCACCGACGAACTGCCGACGCTGCCTGTGAGGCTCACCCGCTTGCCCGACAGGCCACGGCGCAGAGACGACCCTTGAGCCCAGGGACTCCTCTGCGACATGCCTGTCCTTGCGGTCCCTGGGCGCGATGTGGCGTCAGAGTAGAGGGCGCTCCTCCTGTGGCTTGCGGTCCCCCGGTGGGCCTCCGAGTCTCCGCCGTCTTCGGTCATGATGTCGGTCATTCGCGAGGATATGATGCTCGGAGGGCCGCCACGCTCGGAACGCGGGAACTGGGGAAAGCCGTCATCGTTGGTCGCGGTAGCGGGAGAGAGAGCCCGCGGCGGGCCCTCTCTGGAAGCCATGGTAGTATCGGTTGTCGAGGGTTATCGGGATCGATCGATCGCGGACGGCGTTATGGCCGAGCTTCAGGTGTCAATCGCTCCGTCGCCATAATACGGTTGATCGTAGAAAGGTAGCCAGAAGGGAATCTCGTGGGACACGCAAGGCAGCGTTGGAATGCGAGGGCGAGGGCGAGGGCGACAGATTTTCGCCTGTGCGCGTGCGTGCCTAGGGGTCCGGGCGCAACACAAAACTCGATGACGGAGCGTCCGAACAGATGCTGCACGGGCTGCAGGAGTTCGTGGGAGGAGGCCAAGGTTCGGCTGGAGGTGCAGGTAGATGAGGGAGGTACAAATAGGTCTGGCCAGTTAAGGAGCGGTAGAAGCGAATAAGAAAAGAGCAGACGGCAAGAGTGTCAAAAAGGAGTGTCGTGAAGCAGCAGACTGTGAAGCCCAATCTTGATCTCCAGGCGAACCCGGGCGTGGGTTTGTCCAGGACCAAGCGAGTGGGATTTCTTTCGCGGACGGCACGGAAGGAATTCACTGGCTGGGCTCTGCCGTCTTGGCTTGGCGATTGCTTTTTCGCCCAGTCGGATGCTGCGTCGCACTGGCCGCCCTCCCCTGAACGTGACGGTCATGCCCGTGACTGAACCCCCCTGTTTCTGCACCCAGCTCAAGCCCCGGGCACCGCAAGAACACCACGGTCAAGTGCGAAGACGGCGGGAGTCCTCCGTCAAGGAAAGTGAGACTTTTCTACCTGTACATATCTGGGAATGTCTTTGTCAAAACTAAATGTTTATGGATACCTGGAGATGCTCGTGGGTGTTTGTAAGCAACCCCTCGTACTCCATAAAACAACTTCGAAGGGATTTGCTTCTCCTCAAAAAGGAAGCCGAGACTGGAAGCTTGCATCTCCTGCATTCAGGGCTGCATGACGAACGGGGTCCGAGCTCCTCGCGAGCAATCAAAAAGCCTCGGCTGGCCGAGGGGCAGAGTCACAGCTGCCAACAGCTGATCTCTGCTGACAGCTGCCATGACCCTTAGGTAAGCTTAGACGCCAAGCACTGGAGCTTGGCCCTTGACGAAATGCATCGTATGAGAGCACATCCAAGCTTGCAACCCGGCCAAACCGCCGAGTTCCTCCCGACAGCGATTCCGCCTCCCCACCGCCAGTTTTCGACACAAATACCGTTCCAATGGCCTCGATCATTGCGCGCCGCGCTTTCGGCACCACCGCCCGCCGCCTGGCGACGGGCGAGCAGGCGCTGAAGAGCGAGTCGAAGAAGAACCCCGAGATTATGGTGCGTCAAATTCCCACGCCCGGCCAACAACACCTAGCTCCCTGAGCAATTCTTCGCTTCCCGGGAACAATGCGACTTGACGAGATACACAATGTGGCTGGTTTTGAGATACTCAAAAAACTGGGGGAACACGGCTGACCGGAAAGCTTCGTGCGATGTAGATTCTGGGTGGCGTCATGATTTGCGCTTTTGCCGGTGCCGGTTACTATTTCGGTCAGTC
The DNA here is from genome assembly GCA_033296705.1 of Chaetomidium leptoderma. NCBI lineage: Eukaryota > Fungi > Ascomycota > Sordariomycetes > Sordariales > Chaetomiaceae > Chaetomidium > Chaetomidium leptoderma. The sequence continues at coordinate 86,827 of MU856894.1, read as the reverse complement.
ACCTCGAGATTCCCGCGCTGAGAGTCCTCTCTCGCCCTTGATGATGCTAACCGGTGAATTACTGCATAGGCCGCTCCCCGACCCAGTCCACATCCGAGAGCACCGTCCCTCTCGCCAAGAACAGCATGCCCTGGGAGACCGACGCGACCCACGGCAAGTACCAGTACTACCCCGGCGGTGACTCCAGCGCCGCCCCGAAGGATGCCCCCAGCGCCGTCAACGTTGTCGTCGTTCCCGACGTCGAGCTCCCCAAGGTACGGGCCTCCTTCCGCCCTGTATCAACTGCCTCCAAGGAAACTAACCTCGGCTTTACAGAGACTCCACGAGAAGTACAACAAGTGGGGCAAGGATGGTTACTAGACATATTTGCGCAGAGGAAGGAGCATATAGTGCGAGAGAATTGAGTTGCGCGGCGCTCCTGGGGGAGGGCGTCAGTTGTAAGCAGGCCCTGTTGAGAGGGTATTTCCAAATCTGGGGCAGTCCGAATAGAGCTTGTATGATTCTTGGAAGTCGGTCCTCCCCCTCCTGTGTTATGTTGGCACCACAACTTCGTGAAGACGGTTGCTCGGGCAGTAACCATGTCCTACACTTTACAAACTTTACCCCTGCCCCGTCCATCACCGACTATGCGTCCTCAATGTGGCCCTATTCCCGCGTCGCCATGCACAAATCACTGCTCGTATTCCATGCTTCTGTTTGCGGCAGTAGAGGCCAATACTCCTCGTGAAACGCCTGATATAACGGACGGCAGACAACCCCCATCTATACAGCCCAATCCGCACAACCATCTAATGATCGCACTCCAACGCCAAACAATGCAGTGTCATCCATCCTAGCAGCAAATCCACCAGCTTCCATGCTAGCGTGCCACTCTGTCGCTGATTGTTGTACGTTTGTGGTACGTTTGTTGGCGTACGGCTTGGCGTAACAGCTCCTGATCCTCCCCGACCCAAAGCCCATCAATTATGCCTCGCCGCCGCCGCAGCGAACTGTTCTTGCTGCAGACGCTCCAGCTCCTCCAGGGTCATACCGCTCTGCTCCAGTTTGTTTGCCTTCTTTTCACGCCCCTAATCCCCTAAGTTAGTATTGGCGATACATGGATGGCAAATAACTAAGTAGATTTGCCCTACCTTCTGGACCTCCTTGTGCTCGGCAGCAGCCTCCAGCACTACCGGGACGTAGTCAGGGAAGCCGAGCTGGTCGAGAGCCTTTATGATGTGATCGCACGCAATGGTCTTCTTAGTCTCCTTTTCCGAGATCTCGTTCGCCTCTGAGCTGATGAGGGTGATAAACTCGACGCAGCATTCGATGAGGACGTCACGGGCTTCCTTGGAGAAGGCGATGCCGGACGATCCCGACAGGATTTCGCCGACTATCTTTTGGACCGTGGCTTGTATGAGGTTAGCAGTTGATCGGCTACCGGTAGCAGATGCGTTGCGAGCTTGGCGCTGCTGCTGGAGGGTGGCCACTGGAAGATCTCAAGATCTCATGGCCCGGTCGTCGAACGGCACGGGTTGAGGATCGTTCGTGTCCGGGCATTTCCTCTAAGTCATGGACTATCCATGCTTCGCAGCATGAACAGCAGCTACACCAACTTCAGCCGCCGATATAAAACCAACAGCGAGAGACTGCAGCTCTGACCGCAACAGCTGAGGGGGCTCGAATAAAAAACAACCGTAGAACATACCCTTTGGGAGAGAGAGGTCATCATTGCCTAGCGAACGTTAGAAGTTTGTCTCAAAACCAACTCGAAAAATAAATCGTGATCCGGGAAGTGGGATGAGAACTACTTGAGTTGTCGGCGTCGAATCGCTTCCAGTACCGCTCTGATGCGGGACCTTGTCTGCCCATCTTGGAGGCCCGAGGGAGAGGTTGGGACGGGATGCGAGGTAGATGTGGTGGATACGTGACAGCAGTGTAGAAGCAACAGGATAGAACCGGCTGCTTCTTCTTAGGCGGATACACAGCTTCAGATGGCCCAGGTTGATGATATATCAATATCCCTTGGTCACCTGGATGCGTGATGTAAAAGCTGCTGCAAGGTCGCACGCAGTTCACTTGAATGCGCAGGTGCAGGGAAAATAGCATCGAAAAGGAAGCCACCCGGCCGGAAGTTCGGAACTAATCAAGGAATGGGGGGGCAAGTGGAAAGCACGAAGTTGCCGACATACCTCCAAACTCATGGTCCGACATGACGATGTGTCGGTAGGCCGGGTGTCAAGATAAGAAAAGAGGGTGCCGGCCCCTCAAGAACGGCCAGGCAACGGTGACTTTTGAACTTCGGCTTTGACGGGGAAGGCGCGATAATAGGAATTAGTTCAAGCGTAAAAGAGATTTCTCCACGGAGTGACGTTCTTGGATGTAGTTGGGGGATGGCGAAACATTGTTGTGAACCAAATGGGGCCAGGGTGCTCCCTTGACTTGGAGTTGGTGAGCAGCCTTTATACCTGCCTGCCGTCCTCCAAGTGGTTGCTGATGTGCAGCGCGCCAATGCCAAAACCGGGTGCCACGCTGAGCTTGTCCCACCACCCCACGTGTGGCTTAGTGCCCCTCATCTTGCATTAGCCACAATGCCCTGGCGAGGCCCACTGCAACCCTCCTCGAGGGTCGATCGAGTCTTCAACATCGAAAAATTTCCACGACCCACTCCAAATGGACCCAAGCGAAAGAAGCGCAGAGTTCTTCCGGCACCGACCAAAACCGCATCAAAAGTGCAAAGACGCGTCTGCAGAAAAGCTCGTCCTCTTCTCTTCTCTCCTTCGACAACAACAGCTTCAGCTGCTGCGTGTGCTTGCTTTTCAGGCGTTAGACAGCACAATGCTCAAGTAAGGTAAGCAAGACCGAACATTTCCTTCTCAACCATTTCCATGATGAAACTTTTGTGTCGCCCCAATCATACTATAAGCTATGGTGATAGACACCGTCAAGCCAAACGACAATCCTGATTTTACTCCCAAGCCTAGCACCTAGAGATTTGTTCTACTTCTTCTAGATGAAGCTAACCAGGCCCCAGTTTACAGCGTTCCGCGCAAACCCACCCCCCGACGTCGATTCCACGTCCACACGACATGATGTTCAAATATGTACTATTCCAATACCGATAAATTATGATGGAAACTTATCACCTGATCCACCTCGACGTCCCGAATGCAACGACATGATGCGCCTTTGCCAGGAGGATACTGACCTGGGAACCCCAGTGTCACTGGGTCTGAATGAAGGGCCGGGCGAAGAGCATTGCAAATGGTAGGTCATTTTCGATATTGAAACAGAATGGCGCGCCTTGTGATGAACACCTTTATTCCATGCTAATGCTGAAATATCATGTGTGGAGAAACATAAAGCCTTCTTTTACCTCTGATTGCCCTTTTCCAATCCGCATTCGTCCCCACTGCTGGCCTGTTCACTGCTGACCAGCAAGCAGCCAAATTCTATCTAGGTCTCCCAGCTACTGGTGATACTCGGCCAACTCCAAGGCATCCCATTCTATCTAGGTCTCCCCACTACTGGCGATACTCGGCCAACTCCGAGGCATCCCATTTAAAATACTTCCCAGAAAGCTCTGGCTTGGCGTCCAAGGACAGCCTTGTGATAATCCCACCGGTCTGCTCAGGCCTGATCAAAGTGCCCTCCTCGAAAGCAGACTTGAAAGTTTCGTAGTCCTTCTTCGACATTTCCGTGCCCTTTTCCCGGAGCTCTTTCTGCATATCGGTATCGACGCGGCCTGGGCTGACTGCTACCGCGGTAATGTCTGGTTCTTCGACCGCAACGTGTCGTGTGAGTGAATTCAGCGCGGCCTTTGATGATCCGTACGCTCCCCACGAAGTATAGGCGCTTGTCGCGGCTCCGGAGGAGACAAACACGATTCGACCCTTCGAACTCCGGAGGTGGGGGATCGTTTCCTTGGTCTTGTAAAGCGTCAACACACGTCCTCGTCCATGCCTCTCTCCTTTGACGGCCCCCCTATTCTCAACTCACAAGTGCAAGTGCGCTGAAGAAGTTGGCGTCGTAAAGTTTCTTCCACTCCTCGATCGAGGCATTTTCGATGCGGGTCATGGGAGACAGCATGCCGTGGTTGACCACAACCCCATCTATCCTGCCAAACGTGAGGATGGCGAGTTCCGCTGCCCTCCATGCTGTCTTCAGAAGCAGTCAATAAACAGCCTGGGTGTCCCCATCTCGCCGTGAAGCTGAACCCACATCAGCGACCGTCATATCAGCCGCAAGGTACGCGACCTGCGAAGGGTGACGGTCCTTCAGCTCTTGAAGCTGCTCGGCGGATCTGGAAACGAGGACGACCTTGTGAGATGCGGCCAACAGGGACTCGGCAACAGCAAGGCCAATGCCGCGGCTTGCGCCGGTGACAATGACCACCTTCGATTCCATCGTTTGACTGGGGATGCTGAACCTTCGAGTGAAGCTGGCGCCTTGGCGGAGTCTCTGTTGTGATGGTTGCAGAGCAGTTCCAATTTCTGAACTTCCTGATCCGAAAGCTTGGGTACCCCTCCATGTGGGGAGCGGGGAAGAATTATTGTTCCCCCAAGGGCGTTGCTTCATAGCCTGGTTCACCCCCGATGCCGCTCTCCACCGAACCCGTTCGAGCGGATGTCTCTCCGGTGGAGGTGAACCGAGGGGCGGGTGCCCTCCTTTAATTTGTTAAAGGTATAAGTCCTCTTGCTCCTCTTTCTACTCTTTCCGTCAACTGTTCATCATGTTTGCTGCCTTTCTCAACATCGTTTAGCAAGAGATTCTAGTCTTCAACATACACCTAGCAAGAGATTCCCGTCTTCAACCACCTAGAAACATGTCTTCCCATACTGTGATTCTCGGCGCGGGCATCATCGGCGTATCCACCGCCTACTACCTTTCCCAACACCAAAACCCAACAACCATCCACCTGGTCGAACCGTCACCAGAGCTCTTCTCCTCTGCATCAGGGTACGCCGGCGGATTCCTCGCCAAGGACTGGTTCGGGCCCTCGCTATCGGCCCTCGGCGCCCTCAGCTTTGACGAACACCGCCGGCTCGCGGAGGAGCACGGCGGAAAGGAGAAATGGGGCTACTCACCGGCCACGTGCGTCAGCTACGCGGCGTCGGCCGCAGGGCGCGACTCGGACAAACGAGGCGATGACTGGCTGCGGCACGGTGCAAGCCGGGCGGACGCGGCGCCCGTGGTCCTGGACTCCCTCTCCGGGAAATCGCCGGCTTGGCTGCGCCGGCTGGAGGGTGATCATATCGAGCTTATCAGCGATGAGGGTTCGACGGCTCAGGTTGATCCCCTGCTGCTGTGTCAGTTTCTACTGCGGGAATGTGTTGAGCGCGGCGTGAGGTTGCATCATCCGGCCAAGCCGGTTTCGGTGAGCACCGATGGGAAGGGGGAGCTGGTCGGCGTCCGCATCGCCAATACCAGGTCGTCGGCCGCTTCGGAAGAGGAGGAGCTGCCATGCGCACGTCTCATCATCACCGCTGGGTCCTGGACCGGGCAGGTGTTTCGCACGCTGTTCCCCAAGTCGGAGCTGGAAGTCCCGATCAAGAGCTTGGCCGGCCACTCGCTGGTTCTGAAGTCGCCGCGGTGGCACGCCGGGCTGGAACGGAATGGATGCCATGCCATCTTCACTACGCACAGCGAGGGTTTCTGCCCCGAGATGTTCTCCCGGCTTGGGGGGCATATCTACTTTTCGGGACTGAATTCGTCGACTCTTCCCCTTCCGGACGCGGCGGCAGGGAAGGCCACCCCGTATCGCGAGAATCTTGTGCAGTTGCGGCAGGCGGCGGAGGAGATTCTCGGGTCGGGCGCCGAGGCCGAAAATGACCTGGAAATGGTCCGAGAGGGGTTGTGTTTTCGGCCTATCACGTCGTGGGGGACGCCGATTATCTCCAGCATCCGGGATCGGGATCTGGCTGCCGGTATGGTGACGAGACCGGGGCCCGAAGGCGGCGTGTTTGTTGCTGCCGGCCACGGGCCGTGGGGGATTGCCATGAGTCTTGGCACGGGTATCGTGTTGGCCGAGATGGCCCAGGGACGGGAACCCAGTGCGGATATCAGCGGGTTGGCTTTTGATGGTGACAAGGCGAAGCTTTACGCGAACTGAACGAGTCGTGACGAGCTGCTTCAGGTTGGTCGCAGACTTTGTTGAAATTGAAAACTTACACTCAACATCGTCATCCCATGCCATGTTGCCATGTCCGTTGACGCACGGAAACGTTCCAGCAAACTCCTCCCACCTTCTAGCGTCAACGGCCGTGTACCTTGGAAAGGGGCAATCTTTGCTGCCTGCGAGGAGCCGTCAGGACCGAGACGCAAAAACGGGCGGTTCTCAGCACGCAACTATTGCCTCCAGTCACACGTCCACCGGCGGCTACAAGACACGGCCGACCCATTGTGCCGGAACTGGCTAAAACCCGTGGACCTGCCCTCCATCCATCGCTTCTGTGCTGCATGGCATGACGCAGTTCAAAACTCGCAGCCATTGACAGAAGCTATCGGTGGTTTCTTCCAGTGCTTCGGCAGCTGCAAACAAGAGATCCCAAAGTGGTTGGTGGTTCCCCGCTTCAGTGGCCAGGTACCTGAGATCCCCTGCAGCAAATCAGCAAGCAGTGGACAGGCCGAGTCGAGGAGAGCAGAGACGGGAACGGCAGGGCCCGACATCCAATCAAAACGCCGGTCTTGCCGCCCAGCTCAGCACGTTCCCCCAGTCACCGTTCTTTTCGATCCCCACACGGGCCCCGCTCTCTTCCTCGAAGCCTCGAACCAGGTTGTCACTCGCTGTCACTCGCTGTCGCTCACTGTCACTCGTTCGCAATTCGCTGGGCTGCATTTCAAGCGTCACCCCAATGCTCAAACGCGATTCGACGCCTGCTGGGGGCCCCCAGAGAGTCACAATGCTGGAGTGGCACAGTGGCTTGCATGAATTGTTCACGGCCGCCGGGGGCGGTCGCTGGTGTGGGGGATGGGATGCGCAATTCCAACCCGAGTCCTGCACCTCCTGCACGCAAGCCAAGCATATGGTCACATTCGCGGTCGACCTTGCTGATGACATCCCGGGCCGTCTCTTCGATTCGAGGATCGCGGCTTTTTAACTGGGTGATTTGGGAAATGGCCAGCCAGGGGCTTTCTTGCACGGTGTGCCCTGTGCCATGCCCTGGTCGCAGGGACAGATCTGGACTTGATATCATCAGCCATCGACTTGAGTTATCTCCCATCTCTCGCTGTCTCCCGCCGATCCCGGATGCCGCTGGAAGCTGCGGCCACAGCATCCGGTTCCCATATGCGCACGTTGCCCGCTGCGTGTCTCCCCTTGAGCTCCCGCATATGCTTGTACGACAACACGGCCTGAGAGATCACAGCTGCCGAGAAAAGCCTCGCAGATCATCACCGCGGAACAAGCTCGACAATCCGGAGTTGGCTCACTAAAAACCCGCTTCCCTCTCTTCCTCCCCCAGTCTGCAAGGCCCGAGGCCTAGCGCCCGCTTGTGCAGGTCTACCGAGCAGGGTCGACACCACTCCCGCGCGACCGCGACCTGTCCCGCGAAGCATCTTCACTAACTACCGTGTGATACCTCTGCGGCCGTGCAGCACCGTGTCCAATATTCATGCCCATTCAGCGGCTGGAGCTCGGCGTGTGTGCTTCTTGTCTGCACCTTTTCCACCCCGGATCCCGTCGGGTTCAGATGTTACGGATACTCGTCCTCGATTGACTTGCCTCGATCGAACAGTTTCGACTAGGATCACGCTGGGAGAGTCTTGCCTTTTGACGCCACACAGTTGGGACCACTTGGATCGAATGAACCCCAGCTTGCCCAGACAGACCTATTGAATTTGAGTTCAACAAGTGCGGCTCCTCAGCTACTGCGCAGATCACACCCATCAGCAGCAGGGGGTTGTTATATTGGTATATCTCCGTGCCTCTCCCCCGCGCCGCCGGCCCAACCGCCTTCCCGGATCCTTCCCGCCCGCCGCCCTCCATCCTCTCTCTTTCTACTTCTCATGGATGTCTCACGTATCCCCGACGTTCTCTAATCCCAACCAAATCCGGCGGTCGAACATTCCTTGTCTCGTCGCCGTCGACGACAGCACCGACGCCGGCTTCTCGTTGCGCCTCGCGTTTTGCGGCATCACGGTGGGGAGCATCCCAAGGAAGGCCGGTGCCCGGGCTGGACCACTTCATCGGTGCTCGGGCGCACGGAAACACACACAAGATGGCTTCACATCTCCAACCAGCGCTACGGAGCGCTGTCGACGCGTCCTCTCAGGCACTGGCTGAGCTTGCGAAACGAATCAATATCCCGCTTGCACCAAACAGTCCTCCCGGCCTAGTACAGGCGCTCACAGTGGATCCCTGGTCGCAGTCCGGAAAGTATGGGCTGGGGTGGACGTATTTCGCCCTTGCGATTGGAGGCCTGGCCATGTTCATGAGGGTATGGCATTACTGGCAAGACAAGATCCGGCAGGCGATATACAAGCAAGACATGGAACGGCATTTTCAGAACCTGTACTCAATGGAGCCGGAGTGGGACAGGTCGGCAGCATTGGCGACGGGCGTGACACCCTCGGAATCAGGGCGCCATTTCTTCCCCGAGGAGCCACAGGTTGAGGAGAAGCATTTCAAGCCAAAGGCGCATTTCTCGTCGGTCGGCTTCTTCAACGACACCTTGGCCCTTTTCAGATGGGTCTTTTACCGCACAATCCCAGATATCGTGTGGAGGGGGCATCGGTTTACCTTCTCATCCCTCGCCGTGCTGGGCTGCGCCTTTATCGCCGTCTCATTTGTGACCGTCTTCTGCTTCTTGCAGCAGCCTCTCTTCTGGCAGAGCATCCGGTTCGGGTCTCCACCGCTGGCCGTCCGGTCCGGCATGATTGCCGTCGCCATGACACCCTGGATTCTCGCAACAAGCGCCAAGGCGAACCTCCTTACCCTAGTCACGGGCATCGGCCCCGAGCGCCTGAACGTCCTTCACCGCTGGCTGGGATATCTGTGCCTCTTCATGTCGCTAGTCCACATGGTTCCCTTCTATATCCAGCCGGTTTGGGAGGATGGTGGGATGCAGGTGTTCGACGTACTTTTCCCTCCTGGGAGCGGGATTATCTACGGCTCCGGAATCGCCTGCTTTGTTCCGCTATGCTGGCTCTGTGTGGGCTCGCTGCCCATCATCCGCAGGAAGGCGTACGAGATCTTCGCGCTTCTACACGCCCCTGTCGGCTACATCTACGTCGGGATACTGTTCTGGCACACCAAGAATTTCCTCATGTCATGGGGCTACCTGTTCGCGTCCGCCGGCATCATCGTTGTCTGCAACGTCCTTCGGCTGTTCAAGCTGAACTGGGCGCGGCCATGGCGTATGGCGTGGCTGGTCGGAGATGAGGCCGCCATCAACATCATGACGGAGAACACCATCAAGATCACCATTCCGACGCAGATGCGGTGGAAGCCGGGCCAGTATGTCTATCTCCGGATGCCAGGCATCGGCATTCTTGAGAACCACCCCTTCACCATCTCCTCTCTCTGCAGCGAGGACTTTCCTTCCGAGTATGGCGAGGAGTTTCGGGACTGTGTGCTCGTCTTCCGGCCGTACGGCGGCTTCACACGCAAGGTGCTCGAGACAGCCATCGAGAAGGGCCCCTTCCACACCTACCGCGCCTTTCTCGACGGTCCGTACGGCGGGATGCGCCGCGAACTGGCGGCGTTCGACACATGTATCCTGATCGCCGGCGGAAGCGGCATCACGTCGCTGATGTCACAGCTCCTGAACCTAATCAAGCGCATGCGCGATGGGAAGGCCATCACCAAGAAGATCGTGGTGGTTTGGTCGCTAAAGAGGCTCGAAGCGATGGACTGGTTCCGCGAGGAGCTCCGTATCTGCCGCGAGGCCGCGCCGCCAGAGAGCGTAACGTGCAAGTTCTTTGTCACGGCATCAGTAAGGCAGAAGGCCGGCGCTGCCGTCCCACACGGCCGCGCACCCAGACCGCTGAGCAACATGTTCCACGACAAGCTGGACGGGTTTGTGGCGGGCATCGCGAACAAGCGCAACAGCGCGCTGATCATGGCGGAGGCGCAAGGCGATCCGGACAGAGAGCGCGAGCTGCGGCGCGAGGACGAAGATCGCATCACGGCGTTACCGCAGCAGAAATATCTCCAACCTCACAATATCCCCCCGCCACCGCCTGGCCCACCTCCTAATATGAGCGGGCTTTCACCCGCAGAGGAGACGCTCCGCAGGCTCGAGGGGCGCGACAGCGACTCCAAGACCGTCGAACCAACCCCGTCCGAAGGTAAACCCAGTGTCGCCAGCCACAACAAACCCGGCGAATTCCACTTCCCCCCTCTCGGCGCGCGCGGCGACGCCGCACCTCACTTCAACTACGCGCCGGCGGCAGGGAGACAGCGCTACAGCCAAATTATCGCCGAAGCAGACCCCCGCCTAAGCCACGCGGGCGGCGAGATGGCCCCGAACGACACCCAAGATCAATACCAACAACAACAACAACAACAATGGACCGACAACAACAACAACAACAGCCTCAGCGGCGCCTCAGCCCCCGTGCGACCCCCAGAACTAGCGCACCTCCGCACCGACGTAGGCGGCTTCACGCAGCCACGACCAACCAGCACGTTCGGCCCGCCCTCCGGGTTCGATTTCGGGTTCCCCGAGACGCCGACCGAGTTCCAGCGGTCGCTGATGCGGTTCGCGTTCCCGATCCCGCACGAGATCGACGGCGGGTGGAGCGTCGAGTACGGCCGGCCCGACCTGGGCTACATGCTCAAGGAGTGGGCCACGGGCGGGCCCGACGGGCGGGGGATCCTCGGGCGGCGGACGGCCGTGTTTGTGTGCGGGCCCCCCGCCATGCGGGTGGGCGTGGCGAATACGGTGGCGAGGTTGCAGGCTGAGATTTGGGGGGATGATATGCTGGAGGAGATCTTTTTGCATACTGAGAATTATGCTTTGTGAGGGGGGGGCCACTGACTGACTGGTATGGATGGTGAGTGTGTCGAGGAGAGGAAAAGGGTGGGGAGGTATTTCAGGTTTGGTGCCATGGATGGATGGATGGATGGATGGCGTTCGGGGGATACCACATTATTGGTTTGTACTAACTTGCTCGGATACCACTGCTCGATGGAGCGGATCAGGTGGCTTCAGTGCCGCGCGCGTGAACTTTACTTTTGTTTTCTATTATTCCGGATGATTAGGTTCAACTGCAGGCCATGAACCAGCCTCGTTTCTTTGTTATGCTTTATTACCTAATTGATATCCGCATCATCTTGTGTCATTGGGTCTTCAAGATGCCGTGAAGCATCGCGCTCTCTCCTCCGCTCTCTCTTCCACGCCCTGTCTTCGATGGAGTAGCGGTGATGTCTATGCAGGCGCCGTGCTCTTGTCATCCGGTCGACAAACAACTTAAGGTACGGATATGTACCTAGCCCTCTGCGCGGCTGTGAGAAAAGACAACGGAAAGCTGAAACTAAGCGCCGTGGCGGCAAACTTGACGGTGGTCGTAATTCGAGGCTCGCCCGGGCTACACGACATAAGCGCTCCGTAGGTACTAGTAGTGAACATTGTCAACACTACCAGCACACTACCAACACACTGTCAACAAAAGCACCTGCTAGGCAGCAGGTCTGAGCCAGGACAGCCACAGTAAACAAAGCCCAATAGTTATTTCAACAACAGCGCCCTACCTGCGAGTCAAGGGTTGCTGAAACCACAAGGCTTGTTGTTTGAGCAACACAAGCACACATCTGGTTGGCTTCGGCCGTCAGCCACCAGCTTTGAGAATCCTTACGGCTTCAGCTCTGACCGATGGTGAGACTTCCAGCAGTCCTTGACGGTAAGGCCCTGAGATTGCAATATGTTCATTCGTTGCGATGAGCGCGCTTGGTTTTCATTACGGGCCGCATGGCGCTCACCTCGCTGCACTTAGGCGCTCAGCCATCAGTCTCCCACTCGGTGAATTCAGGATGCGCGATGGCAATGGGCAGTAGCTGAGAGGGAGACCTGGGGGGAAGAGAAAAGTATAAAGCACGACTGTTCGTCACTCTCGATGGTTGATATCTCGACACCAGACTCAACAGCATCGCATCCTCTCATCAACATTCAAGAGTATTCCTCTCGCCAACCAACACTCAAACAACAAATTCTTCCCAACAAGTTCATCTCCCAGCATTCAAAATGTTCAGCGTCAAGTCTCTCGCCACTCTCCTCACCGTCGGAGTTCTCTCCGCCATTGCCGCTCCGGCTGCTCCATCCTCTGACGAGAGCACCATCGTTGCTCGTCAGGACACAGCCGTGGTTTTTGGATGTAGAGGAATTCGCTTTAGCGGGGAGTGCAACACGTTTTACTCTCCCGCCAATTCTTGCTGTGAGTGCATCTAAATTATATCTGCCTCTCCGTCACGGCTTCAACCCATGCTGACAAGGCCAACCAACCACACAGTCAATGTCGACAACAGGTGGAACGACGCCATCAGTTCCATCCAGGTGGCGGACAAGCGGAGATTCAAGTGCACTTGGTTCAGGTATGAGAGAGAGCTTGCGAGGCCCCAAGATGGATGTGTATGCAGTCCTAACGATTCATATGTTGCAGAGATATCAACTGCCAAGGCCCAAGCTATGGAAACCAGGAGGACGCCAACCTCAGCGACGGCAATGGTGCCATGAACGACCGCATCACCTCTTGGCTCTGCGTGAGCAAGTAAATCGGCCCCTACCGATGGGATCGAGACGAAGGAGGGGGATTACGCCATGTCACCCCGAGGAGACACATGATTCATATCTTTTTCATGCCGAGAGCAGGTCTCTGGCAGGATCAGGCATATGGGTGTGTTGGATTTCTTTTGTCTTTCTCTTTTACTACACGTGTAAGCTAGTATCGCTCGTTTCAATGTCGTCGTTTTGTTTGTTTGTTTCTCTTTTGATTTTTCCTCGATAGCAATCCCATCACAGTGATCGCACATAGCGTTCTCATTCCCTCTCTATTATTATGCTTTCCATGTCTGCTTTTAGACCCCAATCTGCCACTTTATTGTCGCACATGCCCAACATTGATTCCTACACAGTAAAAGGTCGGATCCTGCGGCATGCTGCTCAGTGTGTGTTGTCAGGGAGACAGACCCCTGGTTGCTGCTCCTACTGATGCCGATGCCGATGCCGCTCCTGCGCGACGGATAGGTGCAGCCCCGAAAAGATTCGGTAGGCATGTTGCCTTGCTAATCTAATTATGCCTCCTTTGTCTGGAGATATCATTGGTGCCCTTGCTGTTTTACTCTCGGTATTGCAAACGACATGTTCTCGCGGCCCAGGCGCGTGGAATGACGGGACGAAGTGAGGGTGACACCGTTGTACGGATGACCGGGTCTGTTCTTCGGTGACCCGGGTATCTGGCTCCAGAAGCCGTTGGAAAACGGATGGCACCCGGTCTTGGTTGTATTAAAGCCTGGACCAGCGTCACGCATCATTCCACCTGACCCGCTAGATAGTAGGCATGGAGATCGAGATTCCAACACACTCGTGTAACGGCTTAGTTATTACACCCACATGACAATACTTGAATGAAAACACACTTTTCAAATATAAAAAGTACCCATTCTTGCCGTGTGTGTTTCACGACCTTGCATACTACCTAGAGTGAAAACGGAAACTCAAAGATGGTGTGCCTGGGACCCATTACACAGCAGCAAACCAATCTATCTCATCTTTTACACCCAGCTGCGGTTTGCTATGTTTTTAATTTAACACAGGCTATCCCCACCACCCCCCGAACAACAACAACACAAAATCTTTTACATGGTACACACCACACAAGACAACTATTACGGTTGAGCATCCAAACAAACAAACCAAAACTTCCAATGTCGCCTAGCGAAGCCCTTCGCCCCGCCGCGAAGGAGCAGCCCAGCGTCTCCGAGGAGACTCACCATGGCGGGCAGGAACTGGAATCCAGCACCAGAACAATGCCGAGCGAGATAGCAGTTCCGCACGAGCACGAGCAGACAGAGGAAGAGGGCCAACGTCACACGGTTTGTACACAACATCTTACCCTTACTTGTGCTCCCCCCCATGTGGCCAAGGTTTCTTTTTCTTTTTTCTCTGTCCCTGTCTCCCAGCCCACCTGGCTAACTGAACTGACTCTTTGTTTTAGGGTGGTGGCAATAGCATTAGCCGCCGATGGCTGGCGCTAACGGCGCTGGCGTTTATGTGGACGAGTGCGCAGGCGCCGTTGTATTTGTTTGGTAAGCCTTGTCCTTGCTTAACTGACTGACTAACTAACTAACCAACTGACTGCCTTTCCACACAGCCGGAGCACCCGTCTACATCTACCGCGACCTCGGCGGCGTGGACCACTGGGTGTGGTTCATCACGGCCAACCTCCTCGCCACGGCCGCCATCTCCCCCTTTGTCGGCGCCCTGTCCGACCTCATGGGCCGTCGCTACGTCGCTGTCATGGGGAGCGTCACCATCATCCTCGGGCAGGTCATCTGTGGCGCGGCGCGCGATATGGATATGTTTATCGGTGAGTTGCTTTGCTTTCACTGTCAAAGTGGATGTTTGGTGGTGGTGTGCTGATCGATGGATGCAACAACAAAGCCGGCATGACCATCACCGGCGTCGGCACCGGCATCAACGAGCTGACCGCCCTGGCCGGCACCGCCGAGCTGGTGCCGCTCTCGCGCCGCGGGTACTACATTGCGGGCATGGTGCTGACCATCCTGCCGTTCCTGCCGTCGGCCATGTTTGCCCAGCTCATCTCCTTCCATGCTAGCTGGCGCTACATTGCCGTCGTGACGTCGGTGTGGGCGTTTTTGGGTCTGGTGGCGACGGTTGGGTTCTACTCCCCCCCACCGCGTGTCCGTGACCTGCAGGGTTGGAGGGAGAAGGTTGGTCTGCTGAAGAGGACCGATGTGGTGGGTGGGGTGTTGTCTATTGTTGGGCTGGCTGGTTTGGAGGCGGGGATTCTGGGGGGAGGGTATCAGGTATGTTTTTTTTTGTTTTTCTCGAGTCTGGAGGGATTATGAAACGGAGCTGACAACAATGCCTACAGTATCCATGGACGAGCGCCCACACACTGGTACCTTTGGTCCTGGGAGTTGTCGTGATTGGGTTGTTTGTGGCATGGGAGCGATGCGGCGCCAACAACCCCATGGTGCCTCGAGGGCTCAGCAAGGCACCACGCACGCTGGCTCTGACCATGATCATCACTTTCATCTCGGGCGCCAACTTCTTCTCGGTTCTGCTACTCTGGCCCCCCGAGGCGTATAATGTGTATGGGCACGAGTGAGTATCATCATCCCCCATTCACCACCTTTGATGTGCTTGTCAAATACTAACTAGTAACCCCTGAAAGTCCCGTCGGCGTCGGAATCAGAGGCATGCCCTTTGCCTTTGGCGTCTTTGGCGGCTGCGTCCTCTCGCTCGTCCTGCTCTCCTGGTTCCGCGGCCAGATCAAGTGGCTGATCTTCAGCGCCTCGGTGCTCATGACAGTCGGCTGCGGCTGTCTCTCGCTCGCCACGGTCGATAACATCCAGACCGTCTACGGGATCCTGTTTGTCGCGGGCGTCGGCGTCGGCGGCATCACAATCCCCGTGTCCACGGTCGCCACCATCATCTGCGCGGGCGACGTCATCGCCACGGTTACGGCGCTGACCATCGCGGTCCGCATCGTCGGAGGTGCCGTCGGATACGCCATCTACTTCAACGTCTTTGTTCAAAAGCTCATCCCGGAGCTGACTGCACTTGTCGGTGGGGCGTGTGTGAGAAATGGCATCACGGATCCGCGTGTTATTGGCGAGGTCATCCAGCTGACGGCCGTGTCCCTGATCAACGAGATACGGGACCTCCCGGGTATCGATGAAGGGATTTGGGCCGATATCGTTGCGTCTGGCCAGAGGGCGTACGCGAACGCGTATCCTTGGGCGTACTACTGCAGCGTGGCCTTTGGGGCGGTTTCGGTGCTGGCAAGTTTGTTCTTGGGCGATATCTCGGAGATGGTCGATGATTCGGTGGTGGCTGTCATCTGATGGTTCCCGAATGAATGGCAGGCGACGAGATCTCTGAGGGCGTATATACGAACTCGCCGACAACGACAGGACAACACTGGGCTTTTGGCTGCGGCGGGCGGATGATGGAAGTAATGTGGTGGGCGGCCATCAACAGCAAAGTGGTTTCTGGGGCTAGATATGGGGCGGGCGGGGTGTTACTGTGTGGAATGATGAATGTATGTACTACTCGGCGAGTTACAGCGGAAATAAATTCCGCCCATAGAAATGAGATGATAAGCAAGAAAACCCGAGTCCTTGGCCCCTACGCCGGAACCTTACCAAAGCGGTACTGTCCCCACGCGAAGCTCGACTCGTGCAACGTCCACGTCTGAACCCCCTTATCCTCCCCCGCCGCGCCCGCCGCCACATAGGCAGGCATGAGATGATCCATCCACGGATGAGCCTGCCTCGCATCGGGCCGCTTCGTCACGGCGGCCATGCGCTCCTGGCGGACGGCCGGATCGGCCTCGACGGCCTCCTTCAGCGCCTTGTCAAACGACACCGAGTAGGGCAGCGGCTTGGGGTTGCCCCAGCTCGATCCCATGTCGCGCAGGTTGTGCACCGTCATGCCCGTGCCGATGATGACGATGTTCTCGTCGCGGAGGGCGGCGACGGCCTGGCCGAGGCGGTAGTGGGCGTCCGGGTCCTCGTTCTTGAACAGCGAGACCTGGACGAGCGGGCAGTTGAGGGGGTTCTCCTCGGGGCTGAAGGCGACGTTGAAGCCCGAGAAGACGCCGTGGTCGGGGCCGCGCTTGAGGCCCTTGGCCTTGATGCCGGCGTTGGAGAGCAGGGTGAGGATCTGGGAGGCCAGGGCTGGGCTTCCCTTGTTGGGGAAGGTGGCTTTGTAGAACTTCGGGGGGAAGCCGTAGAAGCTGGGAGTAGTGTGTTAGTGATGTTGGCGTGGGTCAGGGGAAGGGGGGAGTAGACGCACTCGTAGATGAGGTCCGTCTTCTCGGCGTTGTTGAGGTGGATCTCGTTCGACTCGGCCTGCCAGTGGGCCGAGAAGACTACAACGGCTTTGGGCTTGACCTTTTGGGTGATCTCCTTGCCGATTGATTGGAGGATGGGGTAGACGGGGTGTTCCGTGTTGTACTGGACGTCGGGCTGGAGAGGGTGTTAGTTTAAAACTTGAAAAAGAGGTGTGGGTTAGGGTTGGAGGTGGTACTTGCCCCTCCATGGCTAAAGAAATACACGGGTGCCTTCGGCATGCTGGGCGACGGCTGCGTTGGCTTGAACAAGTAGGAGTAGTTCTTGATCTTAGTCAGAGATGGCAAGCTGCGTGCCAGCGAGGATGATGAGCCCAAAAAGAGAGCCAGGATAACGATTGAAGCGGGCAGGAGAAACAAAGTGGAGTATCGCAACACCCAAGGCCCCAACATTATCGATTGCACTTGGATTTGTATCCTTTTTGAAGACTCAGGTGCCCTCCCGCTTGATATTAATTGCCCGTGAGTTTCCCATATAAGAAGGCACCTACTGCTGTGTATTAGTCAACCGGGTCTCGGCCTCGCGCTCTCGGAACCTAAATTGTTTGTTAGATGATGGTAAGCATTTACTAATTATTTATAACGAACGTCTCCACCTGGATCCCACAGGCACAGACCCTAACCCTACCAAGGACAATACTCCCGAGCGGTCGGCTCAGGTCTGTTTGTTGGTGCCAGAACAACGCCCCGCTTCCGTCCGCCTTGCCGATTCGAGAATCTAGAATCTAGACCAGGCCGCCGTTACGGAATACACCAACACAAAACATGGCGTCAATTATCCGGGCACCGCCCCTCCTGTTCCCAGCAACCGCCAGACACACGGCGACTGTCATCTTTGTCCACGGGCTTGGGGACACTGGCCATGGCTGGGCTGGGGCTGTCGAGAACTGGCGCCGCCGGCAGCGCCTCGACGAGGTCAAGTTCATCCTGCCCCACGCCCCGGCGATTCCCATCACCTGCAACAGGGGCATGAGAATGCCGGGGTGGTATGATATTGTGAGTCCTGGCTCACTACATGTGTGCTTGTGCCAACACATAGCCTGGCACAGCTGCTAACCTGACCAGCACACCATTGACGGCAACGCCGAGTCCCTCCGCCGCAACGAGGACGAGGCCGGCATCATGCTCAGCCAGGCCTATTTCCGCGAGCTGATCCAAAAGGAGATCGACTCGGGCATTGCGCCCGATAGAATCGTACTCGGAGGTTTCAGCCAGGGCGCGGCCATGAGCTTGTTTAGCGGTCTGACGGCCAAGGTGAAGCTGGCGGGCATCGTCGCCCTCTCGTCGTACCTGCTGCTGAGCCTCAAGTTTGCCGATCTGGTGCCCAAGCCCGAGTTCAACAAGGAGACACCTATCTTCATGGCCCATGGCGATTCCGACCAGGTCGTGAACACCGCGCTGGGGAAGAAGTCTTACGAACTGCTGAAGGGCATGGGGTATAACGCCACCCTGAAGATTTACGAGTGAGTCGGCTTAGAAGCCCCCATGCGTAACGCTAGCTGACTGGTTTCCTAGGGACATGGGCCACTCGGCTTGCCCTGAGGAGCTTGACGACGTCGAGGCCTTTCTGAGAGAACGCCTGCCGGCGTTGGGGAACAGCGACGCCAAGTCGGAGCTCTAAACTCTTTGTTTTCATGGTCTGGCTGAGAGGGATATCCATGGGTTATCCGGGAATAGATGATAGATCAAAGATACCTGGCGTTTTCACCGTTGAGGATCTTGAATTGAGACGGTCTTCTACTGGCAACTGTTGTTGAAAGTCGAGCCCCTGGACCCCACCATTCGTTTCAGAGGTGTGAGTGATTCCTTATCTTATCACTATCCTTGCCGAACGAGACCCGCTGTTGGCCCGCCGGGTGCATCACATGGGCCTGAAGTCTGACCAAGGTAGCAACAGGAAAGTTGTGGCAGCTGCTGCCTTGTCACACTTGCAGATGTACAATTTCGCATTTTTTTCATTGTTGAGGGTCGCAAGAATTGGATTTTGATGTCTCTTTCTGCCCGACCCAAGTGCCATTCAGATGCTTGTCTGGCCGACTTCCCATTCTTCTGACCAAAACCTTGTGGAGATCCTTTGTTAGCCCCGAGCTAACCAAGCCAAAGTAAACAAACTCCAGACTGCAACTCAAGACGTCCACGCAACTCTTTTCTTCCCACCTCCAGCACCACACACAGCGCATCAGCCATGGCAGCGAACTCACCCCCTTTGCCGTCCCCTTCACAACTACCCCCCGTCCCCGCGAGCCCGACCTTCTCCTACGCCTCGACCGCGAATCCGCTCTCGCAGTACAACCTGCCCCCGCCTCCACCGCCCCGCCCCCCGCACGCCGTCCTCACCAAAGCCGACCTCGAAAACTCCCAAACCGCCTACGCCGACCTCCTCAGCAGCGCAAAAGCCTACCGCCTCGCCCTAGGCGCCCTCTCCACCGCCGCCTCGGCCTTTGGGTCAGCCCTTGAATCCTGCGCCCGCCTCAAAGAAGCCCGCGCCGACGCCCTCCCCGGCGGCCCGCCCCCTTCTAGCAACAACAACAACAACAACAACAACAACCACAGCAGCACATCCCACCACCACCACAATCTAAGCAACAGCTTCACGGCAGCCAACCAATCCTCCACCTGCACAGCCGACGCCCTCCTCACCACCGCGGGCCTGCAGCACCTGATCGCCAACCACCAACACATCCTCTCAGAAACCGTCTACCGCGCCTTCGAAGTGCCCCTCCTCCACGAACTCGACCAGTGGCAAGCCGCCGTCGACGACGAGCAGGAGCGGTACATGCGCGCCCTCTCGGCGCAGAGCACCGAGATCCGGCGGCTCGAGAAGGAAGGCGTCAAGCTGCACCGGCAGCGGCGGCGGGACGTGGGGAAGCTGAGGGCGCATCTGGTGGATCTGACGACGAAACTGGATGGGCTGACGGTGTTGCATGGGGAGCATGCGCGGACGCTGTTGCGGGAGAGTCAGGATACGAGTGTGAGGATTGTCGAGGCGGGTTGTAGTCTGGTGAGGGCCGAGGTGGATATTTTTGAGAGCTTGGCGAGGAAGGGGTGGACGGGTGGGGGGTTGGAGGACGTGTTGGAGAAGGGGGTGGATTTGTTCGCGGCCGAGATGGATCCGCTTGGTGGTGGTGGTGGTGGACCAGGGAGAGGAGGAGGAGGAGGAGGGGGGGATGGGATGGGGGCTGGTGATGGGACTACATTGTTTAGTATTCTGCCGCCAAAAAGTATACTGGCCGATACGTCCGGGACCGAGACAATACGGGCAGGCAAGGAGACGCGCTCGGATAGTCTGTTGGTGGACACGGATCGCTATCAGAGCCTGGTTGGGGCCGTGTCGTCAGACCACGCGAGAGAGAAAGACCGTGACACGGACAGTGTCTTCTCCGAGTTCAACCGGTCGAGAAACGTGCGGCCGTTTTCGCCGCAACCGCAGCCGTTGAGGTCGAACCCGGAGGAGCTTTTCGGGAGTCTGGAGGATGGCGGCGCTGCCGAGTCATCATCTGGCTCACGGAGTAGAGCGAGACGACCCGGCCATGACGGTGTAAGAGAGTGCGAGGACGGGTGTGTCATTGAAGAAGATGACCGTGAAAATTACAACGACGACCCGTGGCGTAACGAAGGGCTACGGGATGGGACGTCATCAGACGAGGAAGGTCAAGACAAAGTTGGCGCGAGCCTAGGGGACCCGCAGCAACGAGAGGAGACGTGGAGCGTGACGGATGACACGACGACATGACGGGCGGTAGGCGAGTTGGATTTATATACCGATCTGATGATGGAAGTTAATGTAACCGTAATAGAACGGTGCCAAGGCACCTCCCATGACCATGTATGTACCCCTGAAAATGCTGTGATACGCCTGCAACCGCCGTGAACCCATCGAGTTCTCTAATCCAGGCTTCTCAAGAACGAGAGCTATCGTTATCACGTACAGAAACATCAAAACAGTCTGTCTGCATCACCCCCCTCCCTCGCCTTAACTAATCATCCTTGTCAGCATCCCGAATCTCTCCCCCAAACAGGCCCAGCAAAAAGTCCAGCCACCACATGAGCTTCCAGTACAGACTCGCCCTGTTCCAGTCAAACTCGCCCATCTCGGTGCGCGGCACCTCGCTCCCGATCATGGCGCCATTAAACCACCGGAGGAAGGGGATATGGTTGGCGATGCGCTGCGCAAAGGACGGCGCGGGCAGCAGGGCCTGCTCCATGGGCAGGAGCTTAGCCTTGCGCACGGTGGGTATGGCCCTGCAGAACTCGTCGTCGGGGTTCTGCTGCGGTGCTGCTGCGGGTGGAACGCCGCCGGCGCCGAAAGGTCTCCCCGTGACTGTGCTCGACGAGCCGGTGTTGCTGTCGATCGTTGACGCCACCGTCATGCTGTCGGCGGTGAGCGAGGAGGAGATCTGCGAATGCGGAGGGGACCAGTCGAAGCCGCCGGCGGGCTGTTGTTGTTGTTGCTGCTGCATGCCTAAGCCGGACTGAGTCCGTAAGTGCCGCCTGAGTGAGGGTGTCCGGTGCAGCCCGCTGCCCATCGTGGCTGGGTCCGGGATGGCTTCGTCCCGTGAAGGGGGGATGCCGTGGTACGGGTCGGCATAGACGAGGTGGCCGAGGATCTTTTGGGGCGAGGCGAAGATGGCCGCGTCAGCCGCTTCGGCCGACTCGAACGTCACCTTCACCCAGTGCTCGCCGCAGTCTGCTTTGTTTACTTTGGCGCGCTCTTCGGGCGTCAAAGCGCGTCGGTGGGTGAAGGCTGGGTCACGCAACTCGGACTTGTAGCGCCGGCTCTCGACGGGGGGTTCGCGCGAATAGTCTTCGCATATTTTGCCGGCGAGCTGCTCGTAGTGGTTGAGGGCGGCATATTGTTGCTGTGAGGCGCGGTATCCGCGTAGTATTACTTCGGTAGGCTCTTGTTGCTTGAGGAATCGGATCTGAGAAGGCGCGGCGCTTTCATCCTGCGCTTGGGAGAGGTTCTGCGACGAGGAGGAAGGAAGGAGGGTTGGTCTTCGTTGTGCCGTCGTCGGTGCGCTTGTCTGTGTCGCATTCTGATTCTGAGTCGCAATCCAGCTACTAAAGACTTTGTCGGCCGCTGCTATCGTCGGGTCTTCTCGCCTTGCTGGTGTGGCGGTTTTGGATCTCGTTCGGCGCGTCGACTTGCCGAAGGAGCCTGTCTCGTGGGTCATCTTCCTCGATCGGAGCGACCCGTCCTGCCTGTAGGCGCAGCTGGTTAGACCGCGCTGCTAAGTTGACAGACAGATAAAAATACGTACTGTGGGAACACCATGGCGTAGGGCCTTTGAATGCCGTCGTCGCCAACATAGAGCTCCTCGTCGGGCACGTTGTGTAGAATTAACGGCGCCATAGCCGGGTCGCTGCAAGAGACTAGGGTTGACAGGGCGGGATTTTGTAACCAATGGAGCGGAGCCGGCTCTTCTGGAATGCAAGCCGGGGATGCTGTGAATAGTGGTGCTCAACGAACAAGGCTTGACTTGGGCCGACTGAATGCGACGCGGTTTTTCAGTTTCTCGATAATCCTGGTTGGCGTGCTGTGCTGTGCTGCATGCAATTCTGCCCAGCAACGCAGAGTCTCGGCCGCAAAAGAAGCATTGGCCACAATGCCCAGACTCCCAGATGAAGCCCGTCTAATTGCATTTTGTGTGAGCTCGAGAGAGTATGCAACCACACCCTTGCAATTCCTAGCTCGGAGCTCCATGTCATCCTGGACCTTTCCGCTTTGGATTACACGAACAGGCATCCCAGCAACCTCCCTCAACATCAACATCAACACCAAATATCATGGAATCGAGACAAAGAACCGAGGAGCCCGCGGACCGGCGGAAGAGACCCGAGCAAACCGCCGAAGAACTTCGAGAACCACGATACCATGTCTACATTCGGCTACCCTTCAACCGCGGCGACTTTGTCGACCCAGGGACAGTGAGTCTCGCACTGTGCCATTCGCCATGTCCTGTTAGTCGCTGATGATCTGTTTGTCAAAGGTGAATTGGAGCGAAAAGAAGTCCGAGGCGCTATGGAGCATTCTCTCCGATTCTTCGCTTGATGATGTCAAATGTAGGTTCGATTCCATCTGACATAGCGCCGGGTTGCTGACGGATTTGCTTAGGGACGAAGCTGTGAGGCTGCCTCAACTCGACGTCGTGGGCGCGATACTGACACTGTGCCAGAGCCGGGCAGTTCGACGTGACTGTCGATTTCCTCCTACAAATGGCCAACTACCTGACCGAGCGCCATACCTCTCAACTCAGGGCACACATGCTGAAAGCAGCCGCCGCCAGGGGTTCCAACGCTCCGTCGCCGGTGCCTGGTGCCGAGCCCGTGAGACGCACCAGTTCGGGAGCCGGTCGCGCTCCGTCAGCTCTATCGATGCGCAAGGAGACCGCCACGCCACTTCCAAAGAGTGAGGAGGAACACACCGTGCCCTTGATTAAGAGCGCTCTCCCCAACCGGCCCGGAAGCTCTCGGAACTCGTCAGGCAACACGGCGGTCCCCTCCGCGAACCCGCAGAACCTACCCGGCAGTAGGCCCGGGACAGGCACGCGGTTAACTAGTGACCCCCAAAGACGCCGAATCCCATACCTCCAGCTGCAACAACAGCAGCAGCAGCAGCACCAACCACAAGACGAAGAAGACGACATCGACATCCCCCCACCCAGCCCAGCAGCCTCCTCCACTTTATCTGCATCCTCCTCGTCGTCCTCCTCCTCCTCCGACAGCCCCGTCGAAAGCCGCATCATCCGTCGCCCGCCACGCTTCCAGCCCAAGGAGCCCCGAAGCGGCGGCGGCGGCAACGGCCATGACCCCTTCGGCGCCGACGACGATGACGACGACGATGACGAACCCGCCTTCCTACCATTCAACCACCAACAAGGCAACTCCGCCCAAACCCCAGGAAGCAACAGCAGCGGCCAAGACCTAGGCGCCACGTTGCGCGGCACCAACAACATGCGCGATCTTGCTGCTGCTGCTGCTGCTGCTGGGGGAGGAGCGGCGGCGCGGCGGCGGTCGGGCGACGACGCGACTAGTAGTACTGCCAGCCACTCGCAGACGTCGGATTCGTCGATTGGGTCGGCGGCTGTTGTTTCAAGGAGACGGCCTACGACGGCGGGCGCTGTTGGCGCAGATGGGCGACGGGTGCCTGGTGCTGCTGGTGGTCAGGACGGTGGTGGTGGTGGGCTTCGCGGCGGCCCGCTGTCGCCGAGGCGGACGGCCGAGTTGGCGGCGAGGGGGGGTAATAAGGGGGTGTCGAGGGAGGGGAGTGATGGGACGCCTAGTATGGGGAGTAGTTTTAGTGATTTGGATGGTGAGTCTTTCTTTTTACCCTTTTTTCCCACTGTGGTTGGTTTGTTAACTAACAGTGGGTGTTAGACGCTTCGGTCACACAGTCGGCACTCGAGGAAGCCCTTGCTAGCCGCATGCAGGATGGCACTATTGGCAGTCGTATGAGTGTCATTGGAGGCACGATTGGGCAGGCCATCAGGAGCAGGTACTTGCCCAAACCGAATCGGCAATGACGGGCTGGAACTGGACATGTCATTCTTTCCTTGGAGTCACAGGATCTCTCTGGGGCTGTGTTTTTCTGGGACCAGTTACTTTTATTTGGATGTCGGCTTCTGGTCTGAAGCTGAGGAGTTTGTTGACCAGTTTGTAAGATGATGGATATCTGGCAGAGGGAAGCTATCTAGTGTGTCATTGATCGCCTAATCTAAGACCACAACTAACAGTATGAGACAGAACCTTGTTACCCATCCGGTGAATCCGCCCAGCTGGTACTCCTAGTAAAAGCTGGTCAAGCTCGTGTCACACTCACCAAACACCCATAAGGAAACGAAATAGTAAGGTTAGTCCGCGCCAGCAACGGACCAGAGTCTCTCGCCTCGATGGCTCGAAACTCCCGGAAAAACTTGAACAGCGTGTAGGCAATCTGCGTCAGAGCAAACTGCTGACCAACACAGATCCGAGGCCCTCCGCTGAAGGGGATATACTCCCAACTACCAAGAGAGACGTGCTATCTGTCAGCAACGAAGAAGCCCATGATTTGTCTCGCGATGGCCGGCATATAGAGAGAGAGACAGAGATATACGAACCTAACCCTGAGATCCGAGTCCCACCGCTCAGGCCGGAACTCGTCGGCGTCTGGCCCAAACACGGCTGTGTTGCGGTGCAGCACATGGGACGACCACCGCACCGACATGCCCTTGGGAACGAGCACCGGCTGGCGGCCGTCCTTGCCGCCTCCGCGGGGGAGGACGGTTTCCTTGTTGGAGGTTCGCGAGTTGGTTGCTACGGGGCTGAAGAGGCGGAGTGCTGTGGTGGTGTCATTGGGTTAGTTGGTATGCACTTTGCAGACTTCTTTTTTCTGTGTTCTTCTCTTTCTTCTTTCCTTTCCCCCTTTTTGTTCTTCTTCCTTTTATGGAAAAGAAAGAAAGAATTGGCAGTGGTGGTGTGGTGGTGGCTTACCCTCTTTGATTACGCTGTTGAGATATATCATGTGCTTCAGCTGCTCCCAGGTCGGGGTCTCTTCCTTGACGCTGTTGATCTCCTCTCTCAACTTCTCGACCGCGGCAGGGTTTCGGGCGAGGAAGTAGAAGGTGGACGTCAGGGCGGCGGCTGTGGTATCGCGCCCGCCAATGAGGATGGACAGGATTTGGTCAATCGTATAGTCTTCGGGAGGGTTGGCCTTGAGCAGCTCGTCGAGGAAGACATAGCTGCGGTCTCTTGCGCCGGCGTCGTCCTTTGCGGCGATCGCTCGCTTCAGGTAGAACCGGACGTACTCCCGCAACTGGCCCACGACCTTTTTTAGCTGACGATGGGGAAGATGATACAGAATAGGCCCCAGGCGCGCCAGTTTGGCGCTCTCCCTGCTGGCGTACTCAAAATCCCTGACAAACTGTTGCCCCTCGGGCGAAGCCTTGGTCAGTAGGTTGGTCGAGTACCCCAGCAAGAAATCCGTCGATGAGTCCATGGTCATGTCAAGGAGCAGGCTCTGGATATCGAAGGTGGTGCCGTCGTCGGGGAGGGCAGCCAGCATGCTCTTGATGTGTCGGTCGAAGCACTTGAGGTCAGCGACCTGGTCCCGGACAAAGGAGGGCCTTACCATGGCCCGCGCCCTGTGCCATGCCTCTCCATTACTGGTAAAGATGCTGTCCGGTCCTAGTACGGGAAGCGTGGACAGCAGCCTCGGTCCGTCAATGGGCCAGTCGTCCATCTTGGTGCCTAGGATTGCCTTGATGTTCTCGACTTCATTGGTCATGAGTAACCACCTGCCCAGGGCTATGGCATAGTGCGTATTCCCGTACGATGCGAAACGGTTCGAGTATAAATGGAGAAGCGTGTGGCTGTTCAGGGCACGCAACCCCTCGACGAAGCCGTCTAGACCCAGGACCGGGTCTTTGTGCGGGTAGAGGGCCACAGGGCCGCAGCCGAGGGCACGGGCGCGGCATTCGAATCGGTATCTGTTGAACAGTGACAGGCTGGTCCTGAGGGCAAGTGCTGCAAGAACCACGAGGAAGATGTAAGATGAGATCGAGACGTGGGTATTGTCGACGATGAGCCAAGAGTAAGCGCACCCCAGGCCCCAGGCCGAGACTGGAACACTAAGAGCCGCGAGTGCTAGAGAGCCCATATCGTATGTCTGGACGAGGATGGTGTGTTCCCCAACCCTGGGCTTGGGGTGCGGTGAATTCTGACGTGGGATAGTTCCGAATTATGATCAAGCCCCATTCGGCGAGATCGTGCGGTTGACTGATTCGGAACCCCTCTGGTCATGAGGTCGTCAGATGCTACATTGGAGACTGCTCAGATCCCCGTGTAACCTCATCCGGTTGGAATGTTACATACCTCGGTAGGGAGTTGGTATCACAACATTCGGGCTTGAGTACATATTACTCCCCGGCCAAAATAGGGAGATCAATCATAGGGGTTGAAGCTTGCTTGTCTCAGCGATCGAGACCAATTCACCTTGCCCAACCCCGCAGTTATCTACACAGCACGCAAGTTCGCCTCACGCAACTCCTCCACTAGCAGCATGCGCCCACGTAGATGCATGTCTGACGTAACGTGTAGCCCAAGATTGTTCATTTTCCTCACTATCTCTAGAAAATGGTGGTACAGAAGCCCAACTCAGAAGTTTTTCACTGTTCCTCCCACGCTGTCTCCATGTAGTGTACCCGTCCACTTCTACTTCGCCCTTCCCGAAGTGGTGCCTCCCCCGGAGTAGTGTCACCGCCATCGAGTCTGGGCCATGAGTAGTTCTGGGCGCCCCTATCCGCTTCTACGCTCCCACCTCTCCATTGTGCAGCCTCCCCCGACGACTCAGCGTGTCTGCTCCTCCTACTCCCCCTCGGGTGCATCCTCAAGACGGGGCGGTGGCTCGCCCGCATCGTACAAACACAAGAGTGCAGCACCAGGCCCTTTCCATTCTCAAGCATGTCTCCTTGCGTCTCATCGCTGTCGGACCGGTCGACCGCTTTCTCATTCGGCTGACGGCTCCAGTGGCCCGCCACGGCCACCGCCGAGCAGAGCTTCGCAAACCGCTCCGAGAGGGAGGAGGGGTCGTTTTCATCCAGCAGCACAAACACACTCCCAGTGATTAGCCCCAATATAACCAAGACAGTGAGAATGTACGCCCCAGCCTTCTCCGCAGTAGAAATCGGAGGAAGCACTTGATTCTTCCGCCCAACATCCGCGCCACCCGCCGCAGGATCGCCCACGCTCGTCCCGCCGTCCCAGTCCGTCACCGGCGCGCGGGCGCGTTCGATTGTGTTTGCCAGGACGACCTCCATGGCCGCCATCTGCTGCCCGACCCCCGTGCTGCCGTCCCACTTGCGCGTGTTCCACTTCAGGCCGCACATGCGCCCGTTGCCGCCGCCCGTGCAGGTCGCGGTGGCCGCCATGGCGGATGATTCCAGCAGGGGCTTGATGCGGTCGTACGTCCAGGGCGCCCACTTGGTGGTTGCCGCCATCCAGCGGGCGAGGTAGGCTTTGAAGCTCTGCTGGTCGAGGTCGCAGAGGTCGACGGGCTCGCAGGCGACCTCGGTCATGATGTTTTTGTCGTCGCCCGTGAAGAAGACGGCCGTGCCGTTGAGCAGGCCGTCGACCCGCTCGCGCCAGGTTTCCGCCTGGGTGGCGTTTTCGGCGGCGCTGTAGTTGTACATGGCTCCCGCGCCCAACAGGAATGCGCCCGCGTTGTACGTCCACTGGTAGGGGGTGATTTTGGAGCAGTTCTCGACGTGCATGCCGTCGTAGATGTGGTATGTCTTGGGGTCCAGAAGCTCCGTGGCCGCCATCCAGTCCCAGGTTCGCTCGGCCCATTCTGCGTAGGACTGGTTACCCGTGTACCGGGCTAGCCGCGCGGCGATGTTGAAGAAGCAGGCTTGCGAGATGGAGTTCTTGTAGTTGTAGCCGTTGTTCCAGCGGAAAATCTGCCAGCGCAGGCCGCCCCCGCAGTCTTGCTTCTCCCAACGCGCGGCCTGCGTGTTGAAGACGGCCTGGGCCAGCGCTAACCACTGCGGTTTGCCATGCGGCGGGTCTTGAAAGCGGTTCTCGGCGGCCGACATTACTGCCATGCCCCAGAACCCCTGGTCGTCATTGCCTTCGGTCATGGTTTGGTTCGGCGGCATGTAATCGTTATTGGGTCCGACCTGGAAAAGAAGTCCCTCTTCGGCAACATCGTTCCACCGCGTGTCGCCCGTGTAGTACCTGATAGGGCAATATTAGCTTCATTCTTCCTCCTGAGCGAGGTTCGGGAGCGGTTCAAGGGCAACCTGGCTCGGCCGAGACGGCCACAAGGGGGAGAAACATACCAGTAGTCGACTAGTGAGCCCATGAGAGCGCCCGCCTCCCACCCTGGTCACAAACGGAGGGTCAGTCGGGACACTGGGACATAGCATCTAGGACCTTCACCTACAGTAATATGGCTTGGGTAGCAGACCAGGGACACCCCCGGGGCGGTTTCCTGTGTAGAATGACATCATGTCTTCGGCCATGGATTTTCCAACAGTCGTCATGGAATCTGAGGTTGTATCATTGTGTAAGCTCAATGTCAAAAACAAGGAATGCCTCGAGTTGCAGTTGTGCCCCCTCGGGTTGCGTCAGGGCTCACCTCTTGAGCCCAGGTCAAGTTTATAGGCGC
Organism: Chaetomidium leptoderma; assembly: GCA_033296705.1. NCBI lineage: Eukaryota > Fungi > Ascomycota > Sordariomycetes > Sordariales > Chaetomiaceae > Chaetomidium > Chaetomidium leptoderma. The sequence goes on along the minus strand of MU856894.1, from coordinate 57,669 downwards.
CAGCGGGCTGCACAGTGGCCAGCAGGCCCGCAGCGAGCAACCCCCGCCAATTTCGCATGGCATTTCCGTGTCTGGAATGATTCGTGCACACAAGTTCAGTGCTGGGAGGCATCTGTAAGACCAAAGCGTGGTGGTGGGAAGCCCCAGGTCGGTCGAGCGACTAGTTATATGGTGAGAAAACGGACGACTGTGCGATTCGGGGGACGGGGACATCTCCCCTCATGTCAAGAAAAAAGGGCCATTTGACATGCAACTAAGGTACGCAACGCAAGCCGGTTTGGCTCCGCCCGGAGTCATGACTGTGCGCTGTAAACTACCCCGGGGTCTGCGGGCCGAGCGCACCTTGGGGCTTCGGATGATACGTGCTTGTGATACCGACTAACTCCGCCGGCAGAGGATGGGTCAAATAGGGTCCAAGGTGCCAACATTCGCTGGTCGCTGCTTGAGGGTCCGGATCGTCGCAGCTTGTCTACGATTAATAAGCGTGTCGTCGTCGGTACGGGTGTCCTATAGGTTATTGTGTTCAGTGTCTCTAGCCATAATCCACGCCTGTAGGGGAAATATACTTGACCTGGAATATGAGTGCGGCATACATGGATGAACATGTGCAAACTGTAGACGCTGCAAGGGACTCCGTCATAACCGACGCGGTGCATTTCGCCGGTGGGTATTCTCGGGGTATTCCGTAGGTAGTTGAGGTGATCCTGACTGGCTTTCGTAATTTTCTGGCCGCAGTAGCGCGAATTTTGCTTCAATAGGTAATATCAATCCCCCGCTCTGGATTCGTTTGTGTTGTTGTCCTTCCAACAGCCTCTCCTTCCCTCCGCTCTTTGTTCGATTCTGGAGTGTCGAACGTGGAATACAACCCCTGCACCCCGCCAAGAGCACCCGAAATCTGGGGAAAGCTGATCTCCACTTTGCTGACCCTTGTTCCCGGGCTCAGCCGGGCTCAGCCGGGCTCGCCGACCCACAAACCTCCTGTGGGCTGCCGCCGCCAACGAGCCGATTACGTAAAGCCCGTTTCCCCGGGGCGCTCCTTTGGAAGATCCCTGCCCACTTTCGGTTGACTGCCCAGACAATCCCCTGCCCTTTCCAACGTCCACCTCCACCTGGCACCTCTAACTCCCAAACTACGACCTCCCTCGTGGATTTCAGACGCCCACAGTGCCCAGCATCCAACACGAGCACCCCGCCAACAGGGACGCGACCCACGATGGCCGCCCCAGGAATCTTGGACCCGACAAAGACGGGCCAATACCCCGTCATCCTCAGCGACGCCTTGCTGGGCAAGTCCTCCAAGGAGACATACACTGGGATTCGATGTGAGCCCCGCCTGCTTCCTTGTGCACCGCGCGACTGGCGCTGACATGGTTGGACATCATAGACAACCACAGACCGACACTCTCGTCAGATACCGCCCCGAACACAGCACGCCTGAAGAAATCCGGCAAGGACGAATCCTTTAATCTTGGCTTCGACGACCAGGGCGACAAGTACCAATTCAATGGCGTCCGCACCACCGACGATGGCAACTACGTCCTCATCTTCGACCCCGCGCGCAAAGCCTTTGTGCTCCACCGCGTCGACTCTACCTTTCACATGAACATCACCCGCACGCCGACAGACAGCAACGTCGAGTCCCTACGCAAGCAGTTCCCTCAACTCGAAGTCAAGAGCGCCAGCTCAACCAAACTACCAAAAGGGAAAGCCGCACAGAAGGCCGGCCCTGGCAAGGCCAAGGACAGCAAAAACGCCGCCGCTGAAGACACACCAAAGACCAAAGGCAGCAGCAAGTCGGAAAGGAACAAGGCGGCGATGGAATTGACGCTTCCCGACCTCACCCTACCAGTTCCCAGCTCGAAAAAGAAGCCCGAGCCGTCGGCAGCGCGATCGGAGCCATCAGAGCAAAAGTCTAAGCGCCCTGCCCTGTCGCCAGTCGGGTCTGAAGAAGACGACGATGACGACGACGATGGCGGCCTGACGGTCGAATACCCCGAGGGCAACCCGGCCGCGTTCCGTGGCCCAAGCCAGTACCCCCCTACCTTCCCAGCTGCCGTGACGAGGCGCTTCTCGGAATTCGCGAACGAGAGGGCGTCGGATGAGGACGACTTCGACACCAGAATGACGGGTGGATACGACGCAGGGTTGCCCGAGGAGGAAGGGTACGAGGAGGGGGACGAGTATGAAGAGGAGGATGAGGATGAGGATGACCTATTTCGCCAGCCGCCCAGTCCGGCTAGGCCTTCCAAGATGGAGGTGCCCGCCGTTGCCGTCGAGCCGGATCGGTACACGTTTGATGATGGGGACGAGGATTCGGATGCTAACGGGAACGATACGCTCGACCAGGACATTGGAGAGCTGGAAGCGATGCTGGAGAGGGAGTTTGACAAGGCCCAGAACGGTGGTGATGGTCATGAGAGCGATAGCTCGGTGAGCGAGGAGGAGTAGGAGTTTTTTTGGTAGTAGCATTTGGGGGTTGTTTTCTTTGCGTTTCACAGTTATTATGTGTCTCTTTTTTGGGATTGGCGTATAAAGCGTGCTGGTTTGCAGGAGATGTATCAGCGTCGATGTATCAGCGTCAGAAGGCACCGGTTAGTGTCATTGGTTCCAGTTGAACCACTTGGGTCTGGTTTTGGAGTATGGGTTAAGGGTGTATGGGTCAACACGGGATCTCTGCGATGGTCTGTTTGCGTTTGTCGTGGCCCAAGGGAATAGCAGGACAGAACTTGGACAAAGTGTCAATAGACTTGCTTATCTATCTTCAGCGAACACGGGACTTCCTTGTTCACCGTTGCCTCCATGATTGCCGCCGAGAGTTCTATCAGAGCGCTGACAGGTAGAGACCGAAAAGAAACCTGAGCAGATACAGAAACCTTCAAATTGCTAAACGACATCAATACCAACCAACAATCGTAACGTTCCACCACATCTTGTACATACATCCCCCTTCTCGAGAAGGCAAGATCAAACTATGTACAAGTGGCTTGTCCGTTCCCTTACAAAGACAACAACCGATATCCACATCGTAACCCCCGGCTCGCGGGCGAACACACAACTCGCTCAATCTGAGAGCACATACGGGTCACCTGCGGTCCCGTTCTCCCCACCATCCATCATCAAGTCGACCTCAACATCCATCGTCAGGTCAATGCCGTCCATGTCAACGACATCCATTACATCCCGCAGCGTCTCCGTATCCGACAAATCATCCAGACCCTCCCAATCCATCACATCATCACCCTGATCCTCTTCCTTAGCAACCCGATTGAGTTCCCTGACCACCTCACTCAACCGCCTGTTGTCGGGGGGAGGAGAGCCAGGCCCCGCCGGCCCAAGGTAAACGAGCTCATCCTCACCCTCACCCTCCTCCTCTTCTTCGTTGCCATGATGGTGGTAATGATGATCATCATCATCCAAAGTAACCAAATCAGGTCCACCCCCCAACAACTCGGCCAGACGCGCCCGCCGGTGCGCGCCGGCGTCAAACCCGTCCTGCACCAGCAGCCAGTCGACCAGGTGCTCGTACAGCACGCGGACGACCGACGGCGCAAAGGCGTTGCCGATCTGCTTCTTGACGTACCGGCCCCGAAACCGGTGCCAGGTGGGGAAACCCTGCAGCACGGCATACTCCAGCAGCGTGAAGTCGCGCGCTCCGGTCCAGTGGTAGTTTTGTCCGCCGTTGGTCGTGATGGTGCGTGCGAGCTTGGTGGGGTCCCAGGGTGGCTTGGGGGGGTCGTATTGCTTGCTGAGGTGGGGTTGGTGGAGGGGGTGAGTGAGGGTGGGGGAGATGGTGGTGGTGAGGACGGATTGGGGCGTGGCCCAGGGTTGGAGGCCGCCCGTGCCGTCTTTGCTGTGGGTGGGTGGCGGGAAGGGGGGGAGTTGCTCCCCGGGGGCGGAGCCGATCATGATGAGGCGACGCCGGAGTTGGGGGACGCCGTAGTTGGCGAGGGGGAGCACTTTCCATCGCACCGAGTAGCCGAACTCGGTGAAGCCGTGGATGAACGTGTTGAAAAACTCAGTAAATTTGGGGCTGAGAATTCCAAAGGTTTGTTCGACTGTGAAAATGCGAGGCCGGAATTTTTCGACGAGGCCCCGGCAGGAAAAGAGCACGGCGATGTTGTTGTCGTCGTTTTTTCCGGCCACAGTATGGGCTGGCGACCAGAACTGACAGGGCGGCGAGAGGTGGAGGATGTCGACATCGCACCGGGTGTCCTCGGACGTGATGAAATCCGTGACGTCCATGTTGTGTATACAACTATTAGGGAAGTTCGCCCTCAGTGACTGGGCCGCGTGATCCCAATGGTCGACCGCAAAGACCAGATTGACACCGGCGCGCTCGATGCCTCTTGAGGCACCGCCCGCACCGGCAAACACATCTCCCGCCGTGTAGCGCTGGCCAGGGGAGAGACTTGAGCGCCGAATATTTGTGGTCGGTGACTCGGAGTCCAAGTCAAAAACAGGTTTGCTGAATCCGCCGGGGTTGTGTGAACCACCGGGCACCTTCCCTCCCCGCCACCTGTTCAGGTTTTGCTCGTCCAACATTTTATAGGACGGGTCCGCTTCTCTCTCGCCAATCTTGACAAGCTCCCACTCACAGGGCTTCGCGTTATTGCCGTTGTAGTGAACATCGTACCGGTACCGACACACCAGCGGCGCGTGGTTGTCCACCCAGTCCCTGCCCTTGCTCATGTACTCGTCTAGGTCGAAGCGATGTTCGGGAAAAGGTGTATTGGTGACCCTCAGTTCCCTGACGCGCATGACGTTGCTCGCCGTCACATCCACCAGCCCTTGATTTCCCAGTCTTGCCGGGTCAGGACACCGGATCTCTGCCACCAGGGCAACCTCGTTAAGTTGGCGAGGAAGCATGCCGTCCAAATGTCGGGTTCGCGAATAACCCCAGCCGCGAAAGAAAATCTCTGAACCGCCACCGGGCCGAATGATGGATTTGACTCGCACAAACTGAATTCCATGCGGCTCGATAATTTCGTTGACTTCCACGGTCATCCCTGGCTCAACCACAAGACCACTGGGCAGGTTGCAGCTGCCAACCTCCCCTGGCTCCTCTCTTGGAACTGGGCGCGGTGAAAAAACCGAAACAGGGTTGTCGTCACCAGTAAGGTCGATAATCTCGGCGATATCCTGTTCCAGGGCATCTTCGATACGTTCCTCCCGGTCGAGCTCGTCGGATTGGGTGGAATCCTCCCGCTCGTTTCTGCCAGCTCTGTGGTCGTTCTGAGCAGCCGCCCACTCGGCAAGCTGCCGGCCCGTTTGGGCTTCTTCGTCGATTCTTCGGGTTCTTATCGCGATGTCGCGAAGGTTGTCGTCGTCGTCGATGACAACCGGGTTGTACTGGGCGCCCAACCCGCCGTATCTCTGAATTCCATCCATGGTTGTCAAACTGGAAATGAAACTGGGTCAAGAAGTCTGGAATCACTGGTGCCCAGGAGCCTTTATATACCTTGCGGCTGCTGCGCAGGCGCTTGGTCGTAATCACACAAATATGGTGTGCAATCCGACGGTCGAAAGAGAAACAACAAAGCAGTTCCAGAGGAACCAGATTATGAGAGACTGCAGAAATATAAAGAGCAGGTGGGAAAAGTGAAAGCAGAAATTGTTGAGGCGAGCAGAGTGCTAACGCTTGAGTATATGTATGGCACAATCTCTTTGTCGAGGCTGCGAAGTTCTTTAGAGAGTCTGGGGCGAGACGTCGACTTCAACATGGTCTGGCAATAAACAGTTATTTGCGCATTCAATATATATTAATCGTGGCTTCCATTATCATCCGCAATAGGCGGCACAGGGCTTGCCCCGTTCCGCTGAGCCCATCCGATGGTATCGACGGTGAGGCCGGCGAAAGTTCAGAGGTGACTCAGCGCAGCCCGCAGCTAAGGTTTGAACACAGCATATGTAGCCACCTAATTACCATGGAATCAATCTTCCCGGCCTTGGAACCCCGCTATAACGCCGGGCATGGTGACTGGAAAGTTGCGGAGAGACGGCATGAGAACTAGGCCATGCAGCATTTTGTACCCAACATGACGAATCTCCAGGTCCTAAGCCAGGTGAAAATGAACTGGCAGGATGATAAACCTTGCTTCATAACGGCTTGGTACTTTGGCTTCAGCTAGCATGTTCAGGAGGCCATGCAAGTGGGCTATGAGCACGACTCAGGGGTAATTTTAGTCCTGTAAATAGAGCGAGCAGCAGAATGCGGTTGGGTGGACAACCCGGGTTAGGGTTAGAACGCTCCCGGAAAAAATTGTTCGTTCCGTTCCGATCTCCAGTGTTGGATCCACCACTGGTTTTCACGCATTTCGAAAGCATTTCCCACTCTTCAAAATATTTTCTCGCGATCCGGCCACATTTTGTTCGAGAGCCAAGCGGCCTTGCTGTTAGCGCAACACTCATGTGAAACACCTAACTGGTAAGCATTTTTTGTGCTCTTTTTTTGCGTCCACTCCTTCCTTTGCTTCGTGATGATTTCTTCCAATTCGACAAAACCTTGACTGCTGAGACATGTCTGTGACGAGAAGAATTGCTCTGATGTTCGCTTGGGCTTTTTTAACGTGTTCCAATGACTGGTGGCTATTACTCTGGCTAACTGTTTGTTGCCTTAGTGCAGTTTTTCACCCTTCTCCCTCTCGGTCGCATTACAGACAAAGATTTTAGTAGTATTTATCCCCATGTTGTTGGCTCTTCTGCCTACTCATAATGTTTCCGTATGTTGCCTAATCGCATGTGCACTGTCATATCGCTGAGATGGCAAATACCTACAAGGGTTGAATGCCTCAGACACACACCACCACTGGTCTTATTGCTTGCATGTCGAATCTATGTTGCTTGTTTGCAGCACTGATCCAAGACAGGTGGTGCATGATGTGACCCTGGAAGTGACTCCATCCAGCAAGGGCTAATAACTTGACGTGCCATGCCCGAGCTTCACGTGCATGGATCTCATTCTCCCGTTATACTTGATGGTTAGGGCAGCAAAGCACAGCAAACTTAGGTTGCCCAGGCATCATCCAAACGCTCGCCCTGTCCCAAACAATGAAGGGCCAAAGCCTTGGGGAGTAGGAGCAGTCATTATGATCGCCCCTTGGTACAGTACTATTCTCTCGGGTTCAGACTTAATGAAGAGAGCATCATGTGGGCAACTCTCACGTGCTCGCGTGTTCTTCAACAACTCTGCAGCTGCCAACTCCCAAGCAGCCATGGCACGCCCGAGTCGCTCTTTCCTCAAGCCAACGCCCACCATCCACACTGGCAGTTCATCTGAGTCCCGCTTCATGGTCGGAACTTAGGTAGCGTTGAAGCCCAGTGTTTCGACTCGGTGCTCGAATAGCACTCACCACATACATCTCCTGACTTTACCAAGCTCAGACGATCCAGCAGCTCACGCCCCTCCCCCTCAGGATTGACTCTTTCACTCCTACCCCCACTGCACGCTCCTGCCTTATCTATCGAGAATCTTTACTGAAGCTTCAAATTTTTCTCTTCCCCTCTTCCATCCCCCCGAGTTTCATGGTTACCTCTCAGTCTCCGGAGTTCCCTCGCCACTCCCGTTGCCCTGGGTGCTAGATTGACGCCTTCTCGTCAATTCTCAAATACATCGATATTATCTCCTGCGACCTAGAGTTGAGCGACTGGGCACAGAGCTGTGTCAGTACCAGTCGGTCGGCACTTCGAGCAGCAGCAGCAGCACCAGCAGCGGTAGGTACGCAAGTTCCATTGGCACCGTCTTGCGACAGTCCAAACCCACCCTCTTTTGCCCATTTCTTGGTTCTGCCTTGACACATCAAGAGAGCCTTGTCGCGGTACCTTGAACGGTGCCTGATCCAAGGCAAAGCTTCTCTTCCTTTGCCTACCTCTCATCTCTGAGCTTTCTCTACACCCAGAAGGGCTTAAATTAACCTTGTTAACTGTCTTATATAGTCGACTCAGCTCATCGCAGACTCTCAATTCACTCGCGACCCAGCGTCCTGTTCAGGATGCAGACACGCGCGGCAGCCAAGAAGCTTGCCGACGCAGCTGCAGCGGTCAGCAGTGGAGCCAGCACATTGATCGAACAGGCCGACGTCGAACAAGGCCCAGCAATCGCCGATGGCGCGGGTTTGACCGAGGACCTGAGGTCCGCAAGCAATATCACCAGCGGCACTACAAAGCGCAAACGCGCCGGGAAAAAACAGGCACAGCCGCTCAAAGGGGGCTGGGCCCTGCCCCATGGAATGGGTGTTGGGGTTACTGGACCGGATGCTTCAAGCCCCCAGGATGCCGAAGCGACATTGCCGGCCTCATCGCTTGTGGATTCGCAGCCCGATACAGAGGAACCAAAACATAGTGGCCCTTCTGCCACTCCACAAGTCAACACCAAGAAGATCGTCCTAAGACAAACTAGGCAAACCCGTTTGTCCCTTCGGGTTACCAAGGTCGAAGCCAAGGATCAAAAGATCAACCAGACAGAAGAAGAGCCCGCTGTGAAGCTGGGGGAACCAGCCAGCCCTTCCATCAAGCAGGAGGATGAGCCCCCGAGCAAACGTGTGCGGACTGCTCTGGTGGCAACCAAAGAATCTTCTGATGCCACAGCTTCCGACAGGAAAGTACTGGATCATGCCGCGGTGAAGGCCGAGGAAAAGGATACCCCGAATGTCCCGATTCCAAAGGTTTTGATCATCAAAGGCATCACAATCAAGGACAATATCGTTACCAAAGTCTCGACCAAAATCATCCTCGACGCCACCCGACTCCTGGATCCCAGCTTCAAGCAAATGGTGAAGAGAGGCAAGGAGAATCCGTACGGACTAACGCCTGGATTCTCACCATACCCTTACAGGCGAGTCCCGACACCTGAAGCCTGCGAGGAAGTTCATCGAATCTTGACGGAGCTTCATGGGGAGGTGAAGCAGCCCGAGAAGATGCCCGTCGCTTCTCTGGACATCGCCGGGTGTGGCGAAGTCCCATGCGTCCTTGACGCCCTACTGAGAACACTGATTAGCGGTAACACGCTGATGGCACTTGCAGATTCGGCCATCAAAAGCCTGGCCGAGCACTACGGGCTTCGCCAGGAAGGCACCGGCGCTGGAAGTATCAACTGGGACAAGGCCCGGTTGTCGTCGCACCAAGAGCTCGCGCAAGTCATCAGGGTTGCTGGGAACGGACCCAAGAGAAGTCAACACATCAAGCAGATCCTCGACATGGTCTATGAGGAGAATATCGAACGGGCCAAGACGCAGCCCCCAACGGCCACGGCGACACATCTTCTCTCTCTCGACCACATGCATGGAATGACCAAGGACGAGGCAATGGCCAAGTTTGTGACCTACCCGGGCATCGGCATCAAGACAGCAGCTTGCGTCACACTGTTCTGCCTGCGGATGCCTTGCTTCGCCGTGGATACCCACGTCCACAAGTTCTCCCGTTGGCTGGGATGGGTTCCAGAGAAGGCCGATCCCGACAACTGCTTCAGACACGGGGACTTCATGGTCCCCGATCCTCTCAAGTACGGACTGCACCAGCTGTTTATTCGCCACGGGCAGCTCTGCTTCAAGTGCAGGAAGGCGACCAAGCCGGGGACAAAGGACTGGAACGAGGCACCGGACTGCCCGCTAGAGCACTTGCTTGACCGTAGCAAAGACGAAGCGAAGGCCAAGGCGAAGCCACCTAAACAGGTGAAGGAGGAATCAAGCTCTGGGGCGGGCGATTCGGAGAGTGAGGTGGACGCGGATGACGAGGAGGATTAATGGGCCGAAAATGGGGACTATATGGTTCAAAGATGCTTATGGAACAGGGAAGCATAGGAGGAGTTTGGCTCCATTTCACAGTAATTCTTTTGCCTTTGCCATTTTGTTTGAATCTGCAGGGAGAGAGTTGGGACTCGGCGGGCTTCGACGGTCAACCCGTGGCTGCCAAAGAGCAGAAATAGCGATAGCTAGCAGAATATGCCTGGTACATACCTCGCCATGAAGAAATCTGATGCAGACGAACTTCATAACACCGGTGCCATTCTCGACTGGGCTGTAGAACTCTTCGACTTTTTGATGTGACTGATGTCGCAACTGGATACGTAATAATACTGTATGAAGTATGGCATCCTCCGGTGTCTCGTACCTGCAGGGGTGGGTTAATTGCCGCCCCACTTGCTTGCCCCACAAAGAATCGACGCGTGCAACCGCTTTGAGTTCTTTCGCGACTGCCCGCCAAGGCACACGCACCTACCCACCTCACCTGCTTCAGCGCATTCCTGCTGAGCCACCCGCACTCGATAAACCGTGGTTGGCGGGCTTCTCTTTTTCTGGCAAATTTCGTAGAGTTGACCAGCTTCTGGAGCGTTTCGCTATCTTGCGCTGGCCGCGCTCCTACATTTGCAAGGGCCTCTCAAGGCCCCATTTCTTTCGTTTCCTTTCCCGAACCCCGAACCATCGACCGATTCTACAACATCTTCAGGTCGCTGCGATCTTCAAATACCGCAAGCTGCCGAAGCATGATTGATCACCCCACCGACCTTTCTGCCTTCACAACTCCCATCCGACTCGGCACGAACCGATTTGGTTTCGTCGCTCCCCAGTAGTCGCCATGGAGTCGAACGCTATCCTCCAAACAGCCGTTGCGTGGCACCGTATCTTCGAGGACCGCCCGGCCGACGCCCATCTTTGCTGTCCCAAAATCGACGAAGAAGATGTTGCAAATTACGATGAGCCCGATGTCCCCGACGAAGGTGGAGTGTCGGCCGACGAGAAAAAGCGCCGGATCAAGGAATACGAGAGCAGATTCCAGAACGTCTATGATCTCAGCATCCTGATGGGCCTCGGCAGGGAGGTCGCGGGGGAATGGCTGGACAATTGGACACAGACCGTAGAAGCCTGCCTCACGAGGTGCGATTCTTGTGTGAGAAACTGGCACCGAAACCGCGAACCCTACCTAAACGGCTTGTAAGTGCCCGCTCCGCTGTACAGCGGCCGACTGTAAATGAAACTAATACCCTTTACCCCGTCTTGCAGACATCTCGCACCAGAGATGATTGATTACATGCGGAAGATGCTCGGCGAATTCGACAAGGGACGGATAGACAAAGGCCTCCAGAGAGCTCGAGCAATCCTCGAGGAGCACGGCCCGATGGCGACAGCGAAGCTGGTTGAGCACGACATGTCGGCTGTCCTCGCCCTCTTTGAGGCCCTTTGCAGCATCGAATACCTTTGCCGACCCGAGAACCGAGAAGATTTCGATTACGTCTTCGAGAAAACACAACAAAAACGGCCCCTGAGGATGCAAGGAGGCCTCATACCCACAATGACCTACTTCCTCTTCGACGACTTCGCATCCCCGTACAGACAAAAGTTCGCCGAGAGTGCTTGGGAGAAACGACCGCCCGAGTCTCTCACGGACCAGGAATGGGACTGGGCTATCTGCCCCCATCTGACCACCGCCATCTTGAAGGTATCCCTCTCCAGGGGAATGCCATCAGCGGACAAGATCTGCAAGTTCTGGCGCGGCTTCTCCTTCATCCTCCGTTCTCTGAGTGAGAAGCAAATCATCAACTCTCTCCGGGCAATGGAGGTATCACCGAGCGTCTACTTCCTTGCCCTCGAACACTTGGCCACCGATTCCGACGAAGCGCTGGCCATGGTCTTGAAGGGCCTTCGCGCGCTCATGGAAAAGTCTCCGAGCGCGTTTTGGGCTGCGTTTCACCAAGTCACCCCTAGCCAGCTCGTCGAGGAGATTTTCAAGAGCCCGGCGTTCCGCCGCTTCTTGAACAAATCTCTGATGTCAGACATGATGGTTACGGAAGGGGACAACCAGGTACCAGCTCTGGCCGCTTGGATGAGGGCATTGATCCGCTCGTTGCCATCCATCCAGCGGTCGGATGTGTGCGAATCACTCTTACGGCACCTCTTTGACACGTTCCGCCGGGATCCGAACGCCGACCGAGCCGCCCAGGCGACCTGCACTCTTGCAGGCTTGGTTACCCTCAGCGAGTCGCTCGATGGCTATCTTCACCAAGAAGTCCCCTTCGATACGGGGACTGCGCTCATCATGGTTAACCAGTTGCTCAACCGTGTGGTCCAATACGGTGATGTGATCATCACTGCGGCTGGTCTCAAGCCCGGGGATACCTTCAACGTCGGCATTTCTCAGACCGCCATGGCCATTATACACTCTGCACTTGCCCTCGATGCCAGAGCGACCGAGATTGAGTGGAAGGCTCTGATCGAGGAGATTCCAGTACAAGATGCTGTGAACCGGGACTCTGGGGCGCTCTGGGAATCATTTCTGGAGATGCTCTGGTATGGGCAGCTGGGCCATGTCGAGTTGGCTAAAGCTATGCTGATGGCTACGCTGCGTCTTCGAAATATTGAGCGGTTCATCCCTAAGCGTAAAGAGCAACTCAAGCGGGAGCAGCAAAAGTTCAATCTGAGGTATCAGCAGCAGACGGCCGCAATCGGGAAGATGCTTGGTCGCTTGTCCGATTTCAAACAGGACGACCTAAACAAATTCTGCTCGGAGCGCCAGAGCCCGACCATCCATCCCATCGTATCATCGCTGATCCACGGCGAAGACGCCATTCGCGAGGCTGGCTTCGAACTACTCAAAGCCACAACAGGTGAGAGCCTGCCCTCGGACGCGGTGGGGAAAATGTTAGAGGACTATTTTAGTCCCTTCCTGGATGCAATCTCCGAGGCCGTGAACAAAGTCACTGCCGGGGGGGGTGCCAGCAGTCCTTGGAGCCACATGCTTCCCATTCTCAAGTGTAGCGAGTTCGTTCTGAACGGCCTTTGCGACCCTTCCGTGGGCCAGCTGAGACGCAAGTCACTCACCACGGAGGAGCACACTTCTGTCAAACGCTGGTGGGAGTGTGTGTGGCAGGCAGTTGATCACTCATTTAGAATGATGAGGACATGGCACGAAAAGGTCGACAAGAAGATCATGGAGGACTTTTGTCGAGACGTCATGGAACTGGCCAAGAAGCTGTTCGCCCAGGACGGAGTCATGGCATCCGCTCTCAGCCAGCACAGCAGCGACGACGCTGCGCAGACTAACGGGGATGACACAGCAAAAGCCATGAGGAGCGTCCTAGAGCCGCCGAGGAAATATTCATTCTCTCTTGCGGACATGTTGCAGCTCAGGGACAAGTACCTCATCATGGGCATCATCGAAGTGTTCAAAAAGCTCGTTGCAAGGTTAAAACAAAACAACATGGACTTGCCCCAGAAGACGCTCGCGCACCTCGGGAACATGCTCAAGCGGAGGAAGCTCCCCGGTGGAAGACTGGACTACGTCCAGAAAACCAACCTGACGGATGAGCAGCGGATTGAGCTGCTCAAGGCCCTCGGGGAGGATGCCGCGATCGACGAGCAGTTCATGGGCACAAAGCCTGGCGAGAAGGAAGCGAAGGAGAAGGAGCGGGCCATGAGACAGAGCAAGATTGATTTCTCAAAGGGGGGCTTGAACCTCTCGGGGCTTGCCAAGGGACATATGGCCGACATCACCCCCAACTTCGAGAAACGGGGGTCTGCTCTGCTGGCCAGGTTGAAAGAGGAAGGAGACCTGAAACCCAAGCAGCTAACCAAGCTTGACCACAAGGCCATGCTCGCAAATCAGATGTCCATCAAAGAGGCTAGGGCTCGGGACAAGGCCGAGAAGATTAAGCGAGATGCCGAGGCCATTGCCAAAGCGAAAGCCTTGCGCGCCCCGCCCAAGACTGTTCCCGGAGAGGGCTCCGGTCTCCAGGGCATCGCTGGTGTCCGGGGCAAAGATCATACGCCGGTCGTGAAGGACGAAATCATGGTTGGCTCGTCCTCGGAAGAGGAAGAAGACTCTGACGACGAACGGATAAGGCTGAAAGCGAAGGCCGGGAACAAGAATCTCAATGAGGCCGAGTGTCGCCGGCTACTCATGTTGGCTGAAAAGCGAGGGCCCGTGAAGAAGGTCAAGCTTCAAAGATCGGCGAAGGACATGCGAGCGCGCCTTATTCCACCGATGGATGTGCTACACCAAGCTATCCTAGAGTGGGACATCTTCCACGAGGGCAATGACCCTCCCAACGGCTACCGTTACGAAACCGTCTCCAACTCGTACACGAATCCCCATAGCTACAAGCAGACCTTCTTCCCTCTGCTGATCAACGAGGCCTGGCGTTCGTTCGTCACAGCTAAGGATGAGGCCACCTCCAAGCCCTTGGGCATCAAGGTACTCAGCCGTATGTCAGTCGACACGTTCATGGAAGTCACTGCTTCGGTACCCACCCAGGTTAGCAAGGACCGGGGCTTGTCGGAGGGAGATATTGTCCTTGTCTCCAAAGGAGAGGACCCGCTCAACCAACCCACGGAGCTACATTGTCTCTCGCGTATCTGGAAGACCACATACAAGAAGGACACGGTTGAGGTTGTCTTCCGCCTCAGCTCCAGGGGAAACCACATCCTGCAATCCCTGCTGCCAGGCTCCCAGTTTCATGTCGTCAAAATCACCAACATGACGACCATTGAACGCGAGTATGCGGCACTGGAGAGTTTACAGTACTACGACCTAATGGACGAAGTGCTGAAGGCACAGCCGTCTCCGATGCTGACCTTTGGCGATGAGGCGGTCAACGGGGTCATGGAGAATTACCAACTCAACGTCGGCCAAGCACGTGCTATCCTGAATGCCAAAGAGAACGACGGCTTCACGCTGGTCCAGGGCCCACCCGGAACCGGCAAAACCAAGACGATTGTCGCCATGGTTGGCTCCCTCCTGACCGGGCTTCTCAAGTCGTCCAACGGTGCGGTGCCGCTCGCTCGGCCTGTTATCGGCCCGTCCCATGGACAGGCTCCTCCTGCCAAGAAGCTGCTCGTATGCGCTCCCAGCAATGCTGCCGTGGATGAACTGGTGTTGCGGTTAAAGGCCGGCGTCAAGACGATGCATGGGACATCCCACAAAATCAACGTCCTGCGTCTCGGCCGCACTGATGCGATCAACGCTGGCGTCAAGGATGTCACTCTTGATGAGCTGGTCAAAGCCCGGATGGAGGCCGAAATCAACAACAGCGGCCCTAGTGATCGCGAGAAGCTGCACCAGGAAGCCGGCGTGCTCAAGGAAAAGATTGGGGAGCTACGGCCCCAGTTGGAAGCAGCTCGAGCAAGCGATAACCGCACATTCACCATGAAGCTACAGCGAGAGTTTGATGAGCTGAAGCGCCGCCAGGCTCACATTGGCGCCAAGATTGACCAAAACAAGAGCAACGGAAATACGTTTGCGCGCGAGACGGAGATCAAGCGCCGGCAAATCCAGCAAGACATCCTCGACAAGGCTCAGGTCCTGTGCGCCACCCTGAGCGGTAGCGGTCATGAGATGTTCAAGAACCTCAACGTCGAATTTGAGACGGTCATCATCGATGAGGCTGCGCAATGCGTGGAGCTGAGCGCCCTCATCCCGCTGAAGTACGGCTGCTCCAAGTGTATCCTCGTCGGAGATCCCAAGCAGCTACCCCCAACGGTTCTCTCGCAGTCCGCCGCGAGATATGGCTACGACCAGAGTTTGTTTGTCCGAATGCAGAAGAACCACTCCAAGGATGTTCACCTGCTCGACATGCAGTATCGTATGCACCCGGAGATTAGCAGATTCCCTAGCAAGGAATTCTACGAAGGCTTGCTACAAGACGGCGCCGACATGGGGAAGCTGCGCATGCAACCCTGGCATCAGAGCGCTCTTCTCGGCCCCTATCGGTTCTTCGATGTCAAGGGTTCACAGTCGCGCGGCCCCAAGAACCAGTCACTGGTCAACGAGGAAGAGCTCAAGGTTGCTATGCAGCTTTATCGTCGGTTCCGCTCGGACTACAGCGGCGTCGATTCGAAGGGCAAGATCGGCATCATCACTCCGTACAAGGCTCAGTTGTTCCGACTCCGGCAGCGGTTCGCCGAGAAATATGGCGACGGGATTACGGAGGAGATCGAGTTCAACACCACGGATGCTTTCCAGGGCCGCGAGTGCGAAATCATCATCTTCTCGTGTGTTCGAGCCAGTCCGACTGGTGGTATCGGTTTCATGACGGATATCCGCCGTATGAACGTTGGCCTGACCCGCGCCAAGTCGTCGTTGTGGATTCTGGGTGATTCTCGCGCGCTGGTGCAAGGCGAGTTCTGGGGCAAGCTCATCGAGGATGCAAAGCAGCGCGATCGCTATACGAGCGGGAACGTCATGGCGTTGCTCAGTCAACCGGGTCAAAAGGTGCCACTGGCATCACTCACGGCACCGCCATCCGGCCCCACCCAAACCCTGGGCGCCATCCGGAACACCGATGTAGCCATGACCGATGCGCCCGAGATTACCTTGCAAAAGGCTTCGGTGAGCAACGCGCCGACACAACAACAAGGGCCGGCCACCACAAGGCCGTATGTCCATGAAGAAACCACGGCCCCTCCAACACTTCCATACCGGGGGACAGGCATCGGTGGCCTCAATGAGAGGGGAGAGGTTACATCGATGCTGCCGAGGGGTGGAGGTGCGCCCATGATCCAGTCAACCGCCGGGTCTGCGGGGAAGAAGCGGCCGCGGGACAACAACGATGACGGCCGCTCGGCCCCAAAGAAGGTAAGCACAAGTGATGATGCGAGTGCTTGCAAGATTGGAACTTGATCTAATAGTATTGTAGACGCACCACCCTGGCTCCGACCGAGGCCCTGCGAGGGCTCCGACGGGCTACCATAAGCACAACAAGCACAAACAGCCGAAACCGCCAACCGATCCTTCAGCCATGCAAGTGCTGGGCCTAGCTCCTCCGGAGCGGCCGCCTGCTGAACAAGCCCAAACCCCTCAGCCGCACAACAGGCCGCCTAGTGCCCCTAGGCTTAGCGCCGGTCCCAATGCCCCCAAGGTGAGCGGAAATTTAATCATGGTACACACCATTGTACCCGCCCAGATACAGTAGCTGACTCAGCTGCGCTGTAGGGATCCGTGATGTTGCCGAAACGGCCCAACTCAGACCCGTTCATTCGACGGAAGCCGGGCAAACGTTGACGATGTAAATGATCTGTTTGTTTTTTGTCTTTCTTCTTATATAATTTCCTGGCCTCTTTTGGTCAGACGCTTTTCTTTTCGGCGCTACCAGGATGGTGGATAGCATAGATACGGGTCAGGATTTTCACATGGCGGCCATGGGAACTGATTTCGTTTTCCGGTGGGGAGCTGATAGACGGCGGCGGTATTCGCCTTGCCATTTCACGACTAAGGAGGGGGTTTTCCTGCGACGGGCTCACTGAGCGCCGGCATCTTTAGGCGGGCGCGGAGGTGGTTTCCCGCGGCCACGAATCTTCTTTGTCTCTTTTTCTGTCTTGTTGTCTGCCCTTCTCTCCATGATGGCGGTTCCGGGGCCAACGACATGGCCCTTGCATTGATTGACGACCAGGTCGAGGCTGTGGGAACAGTGGTTGCCATGGCTGGGTTCGTATCCTCGCCACCCACCCAACAACCCAGGACGCTGGAAGAATCCCAGGGGGTTCCTTGGTGTTTTTCGACCAACAAATGCGGCCATGTGCAGTCGGCCGCTCCGACTATGATCTTGCCTGGGGATGTCCTCGAAAAGGGACAGTCTATGCTCTGTTCCCCCGCGACGCGTGACTACGAAAAAAGGCCTCTATAGTCCGTCTCGGCCAGGCAGCACCGGATTCTCTCCATGCATGGAAGCACCAGCAGTGTTTCGGAAACCTTGGTACAGGATCTTGTATTAGTCTGGTCCTCGCCCTCGTCCTGCACGTGTCCCCCCTGTTTCCCGCGCGGTTACAGAGATCTGCCGGCAGCCGATCCCGTTGAGCTTATTCCCTTGCCGAGGGATATGATTGGTTTAAATACTCCGATTTGGTATAACTGCCGGCTTCTGAACGACACAGATGCTGAGACAGCAACGCATGCAGTCCTCAAAAAGTGTTTCAGGGGCCTGAAACAAAGCTACCTATTTTGAGCATTGCTTTTGTTTCCAGATGTATGTACATGGATGCTGCGAGAAACTGCTGGTCGGGCGCCCGGTGGCTAACTCGACCGCGAGGGTTCATGCTGGCCGAAGACTCAGGAACCCGCCATCCGAAACAGTACGGACGAGGTGCCCCCTAGAACGAGAGGTGAGAGGTGGCCCGGGAGTGTCGAGGGGCAACCGCGGGGTCATTGCTCATTGCACAATCTTCGCTTCTATGACGACTTGCGACTAATGCCTGACATCATACCCCTTCCATCCAACTCGGCTCCCACAACCGGAGTAAATTCCGCTGAGCTTTCCCATGGCTTATATGGACAAGTTCGAGTTCTCAGCCTCGTCTGGCCGGGATCCTCGGTTTCCCAATGCTGGACGGGCTCTCGCACTGTGATATTGCCACCGTCAGATGATCTTTTACGTGCTGTCGCCTTTTGCGACATCGGGACGTCTTCGGCAATGCAGTAGGTGCTTACGCATACTTTCAGGTGTTTCTGTCTCGGTCTAGACCCATTGGACCGGTCCGCCCTCCGTTATAACCAGGCAGAAAGTGAAACGGCTGACAGTATTTAAGGGGTCTGACCACTACCCCGGCGCTCAACACACCCCAAGCCTGCTGAGAGCATGTCTTCTCCTGGAGATAGCAACAACCGGGGTATCCGCGTCCGCCGGGAAACCTTGGTCACCGTTGTTGAAGGTGGCCGCCGTCCGGCCGACCCCGAAACCACAACACCAGTCACGACCGTCATCAACTCGAAAAAGGCTCCTCGACCCAAGTCGTTTGCCGGGTTATCCAGTTCTCGCGACCTGATCAACGACATGCTCCGATCGGACTCGATAAGCCGCTTGAGAAAGAAGATGAGCGAGAGGGATACAGCAAAGGACCTGATTGACTTCTTCCGCGAGACTCCGCCTCCGCCGGGAAACTACATGTCCGTACCCGACCCTTTCGACATGAAGCCCGAGAAGAGGACTAGGCGGTTTTCTCTCTGGCCGTTTCGAAAGAAAGCCAAGAAGCAGGAGAAGGAGAAGGAACCTAGAGAGAGGTCAGGTCTGATCAAACTGCCGGACTCGGCAGTGGCTGGCACGACTATTGGAGGGCATCGCCACATTGCGATATCCATCCCGGTCAAATATGCGCATCTGGAGCATGTGGCCCGCAAACCTACGGTTCCTCGGGCTGAGTCGCCACCAAGGACGTCTGTTGGGGTGGCACAGGTCGACGATGTGCATGCAGCCCCTGAGTGCTCTCGGAGCAAGACATCTTCTCCCGCTCCGTCCAATAGCAATGACCCTTTTCCGCCTTGGGATCCCAACATTGATCTGCTTGAAGGCCTTTGGGGGGACAATCGGCCTGGGGAAGTCGAGCCAATACATTCCCAAACTGCAGATAGCTCGGTTCGTGCTCGCCACATGATTACTACATCCCCCCATCCCCCCTGGGCTGACAGCGCTCCCCCAAGGCTCAACCTCTACCAATATGTCTCTAACAAACGCTTAATCCAACCAGAGACGGTCCCTGCGCTGCCAATCTGCGACTTATTACCGCTTAACTGATAGTGAGAGGTTACCAGACACCACTCGGGCCCGCTGGTCAATGGATCTAAACCTGCTTCGCAAGCGACCATCTACCCCCGAGAGCTTCTACACCACCAGCAGTGAGCTCATCTTTTCAGATGCGGAAACGGTCCACATACCTTCGCTCCCGTCAATGGGGGGGTCTGACGACTCTGCTAGCTACTACACCCCTGAGCTCGTTCAGTCGCCTCTGACGATCTCGAGTCGCGAGACAGGGGACGCAGAGCAGTCGAGCGTATACAGTTTGCCGCCGTTCGACTTCTCATCACCGCCATACAACGGAAGCACATCCCGGACATCGAGTATGCACGAGTTCGACTTGCCGCATCCTAATCTCTATTTACCCCATACGCTTTCGAGCATCACCTCTTTGGAATCACTTCTACCGACGGTGCAGACTGTCCAAGCCATTCACATCGCCCCGGTCATGACAGTGGCCGACATTGAACCGACAACACCGGGCGAAGCACCTCATCACATACTAGGTACATACATACCTACCATGACCCTTGCAGTCCAGTCCAACCATAAACGGCACCACCTCCTAACCGCGCATAACCAGGCCGTGGCGAAACACACCCGCGACGCGGCCACGGAGGATCCAACCTCATCAACCACCACTACTCCCCCCGCTCCTCGGAAGAAGAAGAAGAAGCCTTCGCCCAAACCCGCAATCACGAGAAGGTGACGCAACCCCACGGTGACAGCAACAACGAAAACGAAAACGAAAACGAAACGATACAAGCCCTCCTAACCCACCTCGACCGCCTCGAACACATCAACGCGCGCTGGCTGCACACGCTTGCGCCGCTGCTCGAACAACAGGCCATGTCATCACGCCGTCGGCGGCTGATAACGGCACTCGGCGGGCGGGCACCATCATCATCCCCGTTATCAGTGTCGTCACCGTTTTCACCGTCGTCTGATAATTTGCATTTGGGTTTGTTGCGTCCTCGTCAGCAACAGCAGCAGCAGAAGCAGCATCAGCATCATTGCCGGTGCTGGTATCCTGGTAGAAGTGGTAGTGGTAGTGGAAGTGGTAGTGGAAGTGGAAGTGGAAGTGGAAGTGGGAGTGGGAGTGGGGGTGGGGGTGTTTTAGCTGCTGCTGCTGCTCCTGCTCCTCCTCCTCCTCCTTTTGGTTTTGGCTACCAGCGAGGTGGTGATGATCAGGACCAGGAACAGTTGGAGAGCTTGGATAGTTTTGACTGGGGGAGGGTCGGTGATTTGCGGCATCGCGGGCCTGGTGGGTTGGGGCAGCGGCAGCGGCAAAAACAAAAAATTCATCATGAGGGCGAGGGGATGGGCATTGGAGATGGGCGAGGAATCAATGAGCAGTCCTGGTTGAGAAGTGACTCTGGTTGTGGTGGGAACTGTTCCGAGTCGACGTCGAGGATGTTGGATGGGTGGCGGTCCATGTCGTCGTGGGAGAGATTGAGAAGGGTGAGACCAGCTGAGGGTTTCACGAGGGAGTGGCAGGATGACGATACAAGCGCAAATGACCAACTGCAGGTTGGAGGGTCGGCGATGGGCGACGCATCGGGGTGGAACACTCTCGAACTGCTGATGAGAGATTTGATTATGGGCCAAGAAAGAAGCGCCGTTGATGATTCACGGCTTGGAACTTGGCATCCGAACCAAAATGGGAGATTTCATTGATGTTGTTCTAGGAGGAAAAAGGAAAAAGGGGTTCAGGGGCTATTGATCTATCAAAGTCCCCCCAACACAGATATGTCACTATCCGTGCGATATGGTCCGTGCAGACCTCGTCGCGTGATAGTTTTAGCGAGCATAGTCTGGTAGTGTGATGTATGCTGCGGAGATTGCTGTTGACGAGTTCTCGATTCTCAACCATCCCTTCTTCCCTTCTTTTGTCCATTCACTTTGTCCTTTTGTCCCACCAATCGAGCGTGCGTCTGGAGATGGTCCGGCCGAAGCACAGTTGAAGCAGCATGCTCCCTTTGGTGTTGTTGTTCCTCTGTCCGCCCCTGGCATGGGCGGCATTTGGCCATGTGTTTGACGTGCGAGAAGCCACCATCGACAGCGTGCACGACGCTCTCTTCACCCACAGCACAACCTGCCGGGAAGTGGTTTCGTCCTTTCTTGCCCGCATTGAACATTTCAACCCAACCATCAACGCCGTCGTTTCCCTGAACCCCAGTGCCCTCTCGGCCGCAGACCGCTTGGACGCCAGGATTGCGGCAGGCAATGTGACGGGCGCTCTTTTCTGTATACCTATCCTCCTCAAGGATAGCTACGATGTAGTAGGTATGAGCACCACGGGCGGGTGCCAGGGACTGGCCAACAACAAGCCCCCGGCAAACGCCCCGACGGTCAAGGCCTTGGAAGATGCCGGGGCCATCATCCTCGGCAAGACGAACCTTCATGAGATGGCCTTGGAGGGTCTGACGGTTTCCTCGCTCGGTGGCCAAACGGTCAATCCATACGACCTGACCCGCACCCCGGGAGGAAGCAGCGGAGGGAGCGGCGCAGCAGTGGCCGCAAACTTTGCTATCCTCGCCACCGGCACCGACACGGTCAACTCCCTCCGCAGCCCGGCAAGCGCGAATTCACTGTTCAGCTTCCGTCCCACGCGGGGCCTGATCTCCCGAGCGGGCGTCATCCCGGTCAGCTTCACTCAGGACACTGTGGGCGCAATGGCACGTACTCCCCGAGACCTCGCCGTTGCTCTGACCGTCATGGCTAGTGTCGGGTTCGACGCCCGGGACAATGCCACAGAACTGCCCCCCTCCGAGGTCAGACACAGAGACTACTCGGCATCTCTGTATGGCGGCACTCTAAAAGGCTTGCGCCTTGGACTGCTGAACGGCTTCTTCAACCACACGGCCTCGGCCGAGACAACACCGGTCAACAACATCATGGCGAACATGGTGTCCAAACTTAGTGCGGCTGGAGCAGAGATGGTCAACATCACCGACCCCCTCTACGACGCTCTCGCCATCGCCAAGCTGGATGTCCAAGCCTTCGAGTATAGGGAACTACTCGACGCCTACCTCGCCGCCGCAACAACCGCAACAACATCCAACGACGGTCCCCGCCCAACGAGCTTCAGTAAGCTATACAGCAACAACAGCAACAACAACACCAATTTCCTAGTCATCCCCGCCCAATACAGTTTCATCAAGAGAGCATCACATTCATCAACAAGCGACGCCGCCTATCTCGAGACCCTCAACCGCATCCAGGACCTGACACGCACACTCGAGGCCACATTCGCAACCAACAACCTCGACGCCCTCATCTACCCCCAACAAAAGAACCTCGTCGTCAAGCTCGGCTCGCCCTCACAAAGCGGGCGGAACGGCATTCTAGCGGCCCTGACAGGCTACCCCGTCGTGTGTGTGCCGGCAGGCTTCTTCTCGCCGTCAGCCGATGACGATGATGATGATGATGATGATGCCCCCCGGCTGGCCAGCGGCGGCGTCCCAGTCGGCATGGAGATCTTCGGTCGGCCGTGGAGCGAGCATCGTTTGCTCAACATGGCACGTCACATCAGCGAGCTCGTGCCCGTGAGGCGGATGCCGCCGTTTGCCAACGGGACGGTGGAGTCTAAGGTGTACGACAGCGTGCCGTCTATCACGCCGGATTTAGATAGCATCCCGGCGGTGTATCCGCTCGGGGTGTTTTGAAGGTTGATAATATCTACCTACATGACTAGGTGGATGAGTCTCTATAGCGAACACGTCCTCCCCAAAAAGCCTATTTATCGAGAGAGCGAGATTGGAGACACGCCGTTTCCCCGCACAATTAATTACCCACTGGCTAGTCCCCAAAGCATCCATGGCTCCCCAAGAGTCAGTCAAATTGCCGAAGAGTGTCGGCGAAGACGTGCGGGAGATGGCGGCGCCGGCAGAATTGCCTCAGACGGCGTCAAGCAACCCATTATCATCCTCTGAAGATAATCGCCTTCCAAAGCGATAGGCGAAACCTCAGACGGCGTCAAGCCCGCCGCATCGTCACGCATCATCATCCTCGAACGATAATCGCGTTCCCAAGCGGCAGGACGAAAGGGCGGTATCGCTATTATTATCCTCCTGCCGCGTCCGCCTTGTCGATGACGGCGGCAGTAGCGGTCCCAGCCCTTCTCCATGAGCCGGATGAAGAAGACCGCCTTGAAAACCACCCAAACGAACCTGCAGCAGCTATAGTTCTCCTCAAACTCCCAGTCTGCGCAGGAGGTTTTGGTCAGCAAATAGCAAGGGCAACAACTGATGGGGTCTTTGGGCCCGTGTTTCCTCCTACCTTTATCAACGTAATTAAATAGCGCCCAAATAAATATAAACCAGAAATACGAGCCTAACATGACGAGTACGATCGTCAAAGCTGGATTGCCACTAATCCAGGGGCCGCTTTCTTCACCTCCTCTCGGGCAATGGGGTGTAAAGGGATGGTCGTCGGCCATATGCGCGTTTGGGGCCATAGTGATTGGATCTCGTTTGTATTCTTGTTATCGTAGCCTTTAGGAGAAGCTATAGTCAAGCGTGCGCAGGGCTGGAATGCATAGTATTTAAAACCGCACCACGGATGAGGCCAGGCCGATGGTGATGACCAACTCCGAAAAGGGGTAATGTGTCTCTTCCACCAACTGCCCAAGTCGGCTCAGCTGAGCAGCCGTATCAGAGCTCTTGCTGTTTCATGCTGTTTCAATCTCGCAACCAACTCTCCCAATTGATGCTTTGTGTATTTAGAGTGCCAGTTGGGAGGACGGGGCCAACTTCACAGCGACAAACGACTTTTCAAAAAGAAAACAAATCTCACGTGCCCAGTCTCTTTTCGTTGGACAAACCAACAATGAGTGCTTCAATTTTCCCAGACCGGGTTCCCATAAAACAAACGGTTACAATCTCCATCAAAGAGAGCCTATAAGCTCAATCCAGCCTTACACCAACCAACACACTTACCCCACCATCCCAACTCAAAGCTTAGAAGCCGACTTGGGGCTCCCCGTAGCCGTGATCTCATTGTACAACAACCTATTATTCCACCTCATTAGCCCCAACCAACTCCTTTTGTTATGTATGCAGGGAGGGAAATAAAACTCACGAAGTCAAGAAATCAGCATAGTCCTCGCCCGTAACCTGGCCCGCAAAGTACTGGGCGGCCAAGTGGAACTTGTTGCCCTTGGGGGCCTTGGCCGAGAGTTCCTGGGCCTGTTCCTTGAGCAGCTTGAGCGCATAACCCTTGTCGACACGCTTGCCCTCGGCCGTGGTCACGCCGTGGCGCACCCACTGCCACAGCTGGCTGCGCGACACCTCGGCGGTCGCGGCGTCCTCCCTGAAAAATCTGTCAGTTCGGGGGTCGGGGGGGGGATGTTACGAACGGGAGGTTGAGAGAGAGACAAACATGAGGTAGTTGATGGGCACGCAGCCGACGCCCCGCACCCAGGCCTCCATGTAGCCGAGGCCGATGTTCAGGTTCTTGCGGATGCCCTCCTCGGTGATCTTGCCGGGGACGTTCATGTTGAGCAGGTCGTTGGCGCCAATGGTCACGTCCTCGCGGCGCACAAAGAGCTGGTTGGGCGTGGGCATGTGCTGGTTGAAGATGTCGACGGCGATGGCGGCCAGGGCCGGGTGGGCGACCCAGGTGCCGTCGTGGCCGGCGCGCACCTCGCGCAGCTTGTCGGCGCGGACGCCCTCCATGGCCTTCTCGTTGGCGGCCGGGTCGTCCTTGATGGGGATCTGCGCCGCCATGCCGCCCATGGCGTGGACGCCGCGCTTGTGGCAAGTCTGGATGAGCAGCTTGACATAGGCATCCATAAACGGCACCGTCATGGTGACGCAGCTGCGGTCGGGCAGCACAAAGTTGGAGTTCTGGCGGAACTTCTTGATGACGCTGAAGATGTAGTCCCACCGGCCGCAGTTGAGGCCCGAGCTGTGGTCGCGCAGCTCGTAGATGATCTCGTCCATCTCAAACGCCGCCAGGATGGTCTCGATCAGCACGGTGCCGCGGATGGTTCCCCGGGGCATGCCGATGTAGTCCTGGGCCAGGTTGAAGGCGTCGTTCCAGAGGCGCGCCTCGAGGTGGGACTCCATCTTGGGCAGGTAGAAGTAGGGGCCGGCGCCGCGCTTGACCGACTCGGCGGCGTTGTGGAAGAAGTACAGGCCAAAGTCGAAGAGGGAACCGCTCATGGGCTCGCCGTCGACTGTGACGTGCTTCTCGTCGAGGTGCCAGCCGCGTGGCCGCACGATGAGGGTGGGCAGTTTCCTGTCTGTCCGGAGCTTGTACTCCTTTGCCCCCTGCTTGAAGTCGACCTGGCGGCGGACGGCATCGTACAGGTTCACCTGGCCATTGATCATGTTGTCCCATGTCGGGGCACTCGAGTCTGGATGACGAATTAATTAGTTAGCTGAGCCCACTTCTAGCGACACCAGCAAAAGCAAAACCACCTACCCTCGAGATCGGCCATGTACGTCCAGACATTGGCGTTCAGGGCATTGACCACCATCTTGCGGTCGGTGGGGCCTGTGATCTCGACGCGGCGGTCAATCAGGCCTGGGGCGGGCGCGGCGCCCTTCCATGTCGGGTCGTCGCGGATGTGCTTGGTCTCGGGCAGGAAGTCAGGGAGGGCGCCCCTGTCGAGCTCGGCCTGGCGGTGCTTGCGGCGCTCGAGGAGGGCCTTGCGGGTCGGGTTGAAGGAGCGCTGCAGGAGGGCGAGGAAAGCAAGCGCCTGGGGGGTCAGGATCTTGCGCTGCGACTCCTCGACCGTGCCGAGGACGCTGACGCCCTGCAGGATGGTCTCGTTGCTGGCCATGGTTTGTTTGTTTGGGGGGGTGACCAATGAATTGGTGTTGTGTATGGACGACTGACTGTCTCGGATGTTAGGAATGTGGGTAAGCCTCCGTTATATATCTGACAAGGGAGGGAGCATGAGTCAAACAACGGGGAAGGGAAGGCTAGATAGAACGGGTGCCGAGACGGGCCGCGGATAGCTGGAATTGACAAGACACAACGGGGAAGGAAGCTCTTTCGTCACTCACCGATGAGATGGAAAGGCTATCTCAATTCAGTTCTCTCGCGGTTCTCTGCTGCTTCTCAATGTTGGAAGTAGTTCACAATTGGGGAAATCACTGCAGTGCCGGATGCGGCGATAGAAGATGGGAGCCACGAGGGGTGACGAAAAAGACCAGGACTGGCAAGTCTTCGGCTATCAAAGCTCGCCGCGCAATGTCCATCTCAACGGCCCAGGGCCAAAGTGTATAACATGTGGTTGGCGGATGCCGGCCCATGCCGACTTCCATGTCTCCATGTTCGGCCGTCGGGGCTGGGGAACAGGTGCCATTGGACGCTACGGCCCTGGCGGTGGGGAGGTATTCTCTGGTCCGCGTTCCAGGCTCGCATGTGACAAGTGCAAGGGAAAATGGCACAGTGGACGGTGAGGTCATCAGTGAGTGGGACCCCGCCATTGCCCCGGACTGGGTGGAGCCAAGGGCAATGGAGCTTGGACCCCATCGGCAAAGCTCCGATCTGCCGCGCCAGAGCCGAGGTCTTCCAGGAGCAGCCGAGTGGGGACGGTCTCGGCCGCGTGTGAGCCGACAGTTCCCGACGGTCCTGCGTCCATCACCAGATGTCGCAGCAGGGGAACGGACAAGGAGGGTGTACATAATTTTCCAGCTTTTTTATTTGCATATTATTATCATATCTGTCTCACAACTTCTCCTCCTCCTCCTTTTCTGTTTCGTCTTCATTGACCGACATCCATCGATGCGGCCCACCACCGCACCGCACCGCACACGGCTTCGCGGGGCGGTACTTTTCGGTATTGGTACTAGTCGTACATGTTCGTGGGGTTCATGAGTGAAACCGCCGTGGCGGCATTCGTAACCACGACGCTATCACAGGACGGTACCGCGTACGGCACTCGCCATCCTCAAGCTCTCTCCTACCGTCTCGGTTGGATGCGCTGCAGGGGGATATTAACTCTAGCCCTTGTACGGCGACGGGCCGACCATGAGCTCGGGCTTCACGAGGGTATCAAACTCCTCCTCCGTCAGCGCCTTCAGCTCCATGGCGCTCTGCTTGAGCGTCAAGCCCTTCTTGTGCGCGTTCTTGGCCACCTTGCTGGCCATGTCATAGCCGATCTTGGGGTTGAGGCAGGTAACCAGCATGAGCCTGTCAAAAGCAAAATCTGAATCAGCCTAGCACACGAAAAGAACGCTAGGGGCTCGAAACTTACGACTCCTTCATAATGTTCGCAATCTTCTCCTCGTTCGCCTGGAGGCCGACAACCAGGTTCTTCTCAAAGCTGCGCATGCCGTCGGCCAGGATCCGGATGCTGTGGAGCAGGTTGCGGATCACCAGCGGCTTGTAGACGTTGAGCTCAAACTGGCCGTTCATGCCACCGATCGTGCAGGCAACGTTGTTGCCCATGACCTGCGCACACACCATGGTGAGCGCCTCGCACTGCGTCGGGTTGACCTTGCCGGGCATGATGGAGCTGCCGGGCTCGTTCTCGGGCAGGTTCAGCTCGCCGAGACCGCACCGCGGGCCGCTGCCCAGGTACCGGACGTCCTGCGCGATCTTGGTGAGCGACGCCGCGAGCGTGTTGAGGCTCCCGTGCGCCTGCACAATGGCGTCGTGCGCCGCCAGCGCCTCGAACTTGTTGGGCGCCGTCTTGAACTCGGTGCCCGTCATCTTGCTGACCTCCTCCGCGATCCCCTCGGCGAAGCCTTCGAACGTGTTGATGCCCGTCCCGACAGCGGTGCCGCCCTGAGCTAGGAGACGCAAGTCCGGTAGGGAGCTCTCGACGCGCTTGATGCTAAAGTCCAGCTGCGCCACATAGCCGCTGAACTCCTGAGCCAGGGTGAGAGGGGTGGCGTCCTGGAGGTGGGTGCGGCCGATCTTGATGATCTTCTTGGCCTCGAAGTCGTCCACCTTGGCCTGCAGCGCCGCCCGAAGGCTGCGCAGCGCCGGGAGTAGCTCGCCCTCCATCTCCAAGACGGCAGCAATGTGCATGACGGTCGGGAACGTGTCGTTGGACGAGGCCGAGCGGTTGACGTGGTCGTTGGGGTGCACCGGCTTCTTGCTGCCCATGGTACCGCCGAGAATCTCAATCGCCCGGTTGCTGATGACCTCGTTGGCGTTCATGTTGGACTGCGTGCCGGAGCCCGTCTGCCAGACGACGAGGGGGAAGTGGTCGAGAAGCTTGAGGTCCGCAACCTCCTTCGCGGCCTGCTGGATGGCCTTGCCAATGGTGGGGTCTAGAGCGTTAGACAAGATGTTGGATTAGCTTCCGTACCCAAGCAATGGGAGGAGGGAGGAGGGAGGGCGCATTACCAAGGCCAAAGCGCATGTTAACCGTCGCCGCAGCCCCCTTCAGGATACCGAATGCCTTGACGATGGGTGGCGGCATCCGGTCCTGGGGTTGGTTGATGCGGAAGTTCTCGAGGGAGCGCTCCGTCTGCGCTCCCCAATACCTGTCGGCCGAGACCTGGACCTCGCCGAAGGCATCGCTCTCTGTTCTTGTGCTGGCCGCCATCCTTGTCGTGCTGCCGTGGAAGTATCTCTGGTGCTGAATCGCGGGGCTTGCGGTGCGGGTTGCAAGTGACGAAACTGGGACGTTGTATGAGGCACTAGATGACGCTTTCAGGCATGTGCTACTGAGGGGTCTGATGGCTGCCCTCGGCACACCAAGGCTGCTGCTGCGGGCTGCGGGCCCGGCCACGCGGATCGATCGAAGCATGTTAAAACTTGAAAGTAACCAAGTGCGGAAGGTGATCAGAGCCGAAAAAACGCAAAATCTCAAATATGGCACCAGAGACACCCCAGAAGTAGAAATAGATAGAGAAGTTGACGGCGATGCGCGAAATTTGAATGCCTTCTTTTTTTCCCTCAGGCCGACCAAAGAATCCCCGGTATTGCAATCCCGGCTCCCCAACAATTTCGCTGAGCCGGTCCTCCGGTCCGGAAGATCCCGGTCGCGAATCGCGAACCGTAATGGAATCGGCAACATGCTTCGGGATCCAACAGAATTAGCCCCCCCCTGCAACCCTAGTTCCCCGTAGCAACGGCCTGGCCCCTGAAAAGAAAGGGGGTGACGATAACAAAACACCACGGTCGAGGAGTTCGGCCTTGGAGAACACCACCTGCCTGTTTGAATGCAATGCAATCTCATTCAGCTACCGATCATACTAATACAACGAAACCCTCAACCATGTGCGGGAATCTACCGCAACAATCGCCCGATAAATATTTACACTTCTCAAAATCAACCCTCCAGACTCCCCTGCCTCCTTGCAGATACTACAACGCCCACGCATAGTCCAACACCATTATAAGATCCATACATCAAAGTCCCCGTACCAGTCCGGGCCCGCGCCATACTCCGCTGAACTTGCCCGTCCAACCGATGGAATCGCACGGTTCTGTTCTAGGCAGGGGATAAGCCAGCGTCAGACTCAGCAACCAGAGCCGGCAAGAAAAGGATCCCAGCCAGACTTTGCCGCACCTGAGGGCTGACTAGAAAGGAAAGATAAGAAAATAAAAAATTGGTCAAGAACTAGGCGGTTACCCCAGGGGTTTCTGGCTCCTGAGCCGAGGCGCAATGGATTCGGGTAGAGCGAGGTTTCCGGGGGGGCATGGCCGCATTCAAGAATTGAGCGTCTTGATCATCATATTGACCTTCCGCTTATCCGTGACAATCAGAGCGCGGGTGCCAAACGCAGCATTGATGGCGCCCACAACCCTGTGGAAGCTGCTGGCTGCGCCCTTCTCCTGTGTGAAGCGGGCAATGCTGAGCTGGTTGCGCTTGCCATGTTCAATGACAGTCATCAGCTCGACAGCAAAGGATACCTCCTTCAGGTTGAGGTCTGCACAGAGAGAAGTGGTCAGTTATGCCATCTCTAGGGAAACCGGTCTGGACACTTACAGTTCTTCGCGCCCACCCGGGCAAAGATAATGTGGCGCTCCTTGTCAACCTCGACATCCTTGATGCCATATTTGCGCCACTCGCGAAGCAGAATTGCCACTTCCTGTCTCGCACGCCGCTTGGGGATATTGAAGCAGAGATGACGCATAGCTGGCTTGACGCGGAAAAGGCGAGCTAACCAGTTCTGTTGTACTTCAATCTTGCGGATCCCACTGTCGCTCTCGGACCACACGCTGTGCATTGTGCCGCTCACCACCCTGGATTCTTTGCTAGACCTCCTCATCGACCTTTCATTGCGCGTGCGAACATCGTCTGGATCCGAGTCTACATGTCAAGTGCCTAGTCAGAAAATCAACCGTCACTCGATATTGGGCTGTTATGCTGCTTACCTGCAAGCGACATCTTCAGCTCGTCCTTAGGCCCCTTCCAAAAAGCGAAGCCAAAGGACTTTTTCTTCTGTGCATGCCGGATCGAGGTATCATCAGTGCATTGCGACATGGGCCGGTTGAGACGGTTGGCTTCTGAATACGCAGAGGTCTCTTTGGAACGGACGCTGCTGTCGGTCACCGTCTCAAAGGTGGACCCGCTGGCGTTGTCCTTGGAGGCCCGTTTGAACCAGGAAGAGACCCTCTTCTTGGACGGAACAACATCACCGCCATTCCCATCCGTGGATTGGGTGGTTTGGTTCGACCCGTAAGAGGTGTGCCTTTGTGTGTCTTGAACCGTGGGCGCCAATGCTAACTTGGCAGTGCCAGGAGTTTTGGACACTTTGCGATCATTGAGAGGCTTGGGCATCTTGACGGGTTCTCCCGCCCCTATTGCAGACGGCGAGTTGACCACACGAATGGTATTCTCGGCCCTGGCAAGGAAATCCAACCCTTTGTTCTTAGCACGGGTAGGGGTTTCCAAAGAAGTCGAAACCATGTCATGTTTACCTCCGTTGTGTTTCACCCAGTCATCCGGCGTGTTCTCATAAATCGAAGGCAATGGTCTCGTGTCCTTGTTCGGCCGATCGTACACTGGTTCGGAAACAACTCGGCGCTCGGGAATCGGGACATCCAACCTGGAGTGGAGCTTGTATGGCCTTGCCGTTTGAGAAGTGGACGCGACGTTCGACCCACGATTACGGATTGACAGAGGCGAGACCGTGTCCTGGGAAGGTACAGGCGGCAACGGCCTATTGTCCCAGGGGCGGGGTCCCGACGCTGATGCCGGCCGTTCCGAATTCGGCGCTGCCGGCAAGGTTCCCAGGGATAAGGTGAACGGGCTTGCTTCGCGAGAGTCCGCTACTACTTCGCTCGATTCCGAGATGAGAAGAGAGCTCCGGAAAGCCTCGTCACAGTCCCGGGCAATACGGTGGCCCAGTTGCTCTAGCTCTTCACTCCAGATGAAACTATCTTCCGTTGTGTCGCCGACATCCATCATCGACCTGGTGGTTGTGACTCGATAGGCAGATGGCTCTTTGGCTGGGCTGGAGGGCGAGAGCGTGTCGCGTTCGTACGTGGTGTTATCACCAGCAATGCTGGCTGGAGCTGCCAAGGAGGCATGGCGATTCCGTCGGTGACGGTGGCCCTTGTTGCGGACGCTCGAAAAGTCGACAGAGCGCTTGGATCGGTTGTTTGCACGGACACGAGGGTTGCTCTGGTGGCTGCGGATAGAGCTCATCGAGGTTTGAGGTGTCCTCAGATTGCCGGCAGTGCTTGTACGCCATGAATTGTTTCCCGCCCGCTGGCGGAAGGAGCCGTTCACCGATCGATACGATCGATACGAGTGAGAGACGCTGATCGGAGACGGCCCAGCTCCTGGCTCAGGGGTGTTGCGATGGACGATGATTTTGGCATGGCTCACCTGCGAACCGCAGGGCTGCAGGACACGGGATGCGTTGTAAGGGTCGTAGCTTCGAACCGTGCGGACATCGTCTACGTCCGGGACATTAGAGATTACAGTGAACCGGGAGACAGTCCGGGTATGGCCGTTCCGGCCAAGCTTTGTGAATTGGCACGTCGAGATGCGCTTGCCCCAGTTGGGTGGTTTGAGGTGATGGAAGTCGCTCTTTGAGATGGGCACGTTGTTGTTGTAGTTCTCCAACTGGACCTCACGGTGGTTGTAGAGGAGCCAGTAGAACAACTTTTGATCATTCGGCCTGCCATTCGAGTCAGTATTGAACCCCGCGACCCTCTTACGTACGGGTGGTGCAACTTACTTCTCCTGCCTGAGCTTCTCCTGGAGAGCCGATTCCGAGTAGGTATGCCAAAGAGATTTCAACTGACGCAAGATCTGAATGTCAATCTCCTCCGGGGTCGGCGCGGTATCTGTGTTGTGCAGCGCATTTGGCGAATGCCCATCCCACTTCTGGTATTCGTCAAGATAGTCGTACTTTTTGAGCAGGGCGTGCCGCCACATCTGCTTCATCGAGATGCGGTGGGCTGGTTGGTCCACCAAAATCCGTCGGATAAGGTCCTTGG
This sequence comes from Chaetomidium leptoderma, assembly GCA_033296705.1. Taxonomy (NCBI): domain Eukaryota; kingdom Fungi; phylum Ascomycota; class Sordariomycetes; order Sordariales; family Chaetomiaceae; genus Chaetomidium; species Chaetomidium leptoderma. The sequence continues at coordinate 24,812 of MU856894.1, read as the reverse complement.
CCTCCCTTGTCAGGTGCGAAGGCATCTTGTACTCTGCGCGCTTCGCCTTTGCCAGCATGACGTTCATGTCGTCATCGTCGAAGGGGAGACGTCCCGCCAGCATGGCAAACAGGATCACGCCCATGCTCCAGATATCCACGGCCGAGCCCTTGTAGAATTGGTGGCGGAGCAACTCAGGGGCAGCATAGTGAGGACTTCCGCAGGCCGTTCGGAGCTGGTGGTTGGGGTTCTGCTGCAAGGCAGCCATGCCAAAATCGGCAATCTTGATCTGGCCATTTCCCTTCAACAGGATGTTCTCCGGCTTGAGGTCGCGATGGCATATGTTGAATGAGTGGCAATACTCGAGAGCAGTCATGATTTGACGGAAGTAGAAGATGGCTTCCTCTTCCTGAAGTGGACCGTTCCAGTTGATAAACTCGAAGAGATCCCCTTTCTCGACGTACTCTGTGACCAGGTAGCTAAGGGAAATGTCAGCTAAGCAATTCGAGAGAGATCTCGGAGGAGGTCCGGGGCCTACATTTCCGAACGATTCTCCCAAATGTCGAGGAGTTCAATGATGTTGGGGTGTCGGATGAGCTTGAGGATAGCCACCTCTCGTTCGATCGCCAGCGGCATCCGGCGGAGGCCACCATCAGCACCGGTGGTTGGCTTCCTGTAATCGATGCGGTCCAGGTTCGCCAGACTCCCTGCTTGAGTCATGTGGGCGGTGCTCTTGGCCACGATCTTGATCGCCACCAGCTGATGAGAAACTCGATGGCGGGCTAGGCGGACACGGGCTGACGAGCCCTTGCCGAGGGTCTTGCCGAGCTGCCATGGTCCGATATGGGTCTTGAGTTGGCGCGTGCTGGACGCGGTCGAGGAGACGTTGGAGAACTGAGAAACGCGCCGGGCGTCAGAGGCACCGTGGGGGTCTTGGGCCACGGCAGCAAGGAGCGGGTTGGCTGGACCAGGTTCAACCAGTGCTGCCGGAGCTGGCGGCTGGTGTGCGCGTTGTTCGGCTAGAGAATGGTTGACCGTAAGAACGGGATTGGAACGTCCCCGAGCGGCCTTCTTGGGCTTGGACATGACGTGGTTCTCAACATCGCCGACCTCATGGCGGCGGTGGACGTTGGCGACAGTTGCATAGTTGAGTCGCTGCGTCGCGTCACCCAATGGCTGGCGAGGAGCCGGGTGACGAGAAGTGCTATGGTAGTCCATCACGGCTGAGCCAACGAGCGACGACTCAATGCATCATTGACCGCGAGGGCGATCAACAGAAGCAATCGAGCTGTGTCGGGTGTTGGGAGGGGAATTGCGTCAACAAGAGTCGAATATTAGTGTTGAGATGCGCAGAGGTAGTCCAAAGCTGCGTTGGGAGAAAATGAACGGCACCCACGGGCGGCGCGGTGGGAATATGCCCGGTTTGCAGTCGGGTTGGGAAGCAAGTGAACGAGAGGGGGGGAGTGTCGGAAGGAAGTGGAGGGACGCGACCAACAACAACAACACGCGTGCTGGTGCGTGCAGGACCGACGACCGGGAGATCTGGCAGCAAAAAAATGAGCGGAGGTGAGAAGAAATGTTTTGCCACAAATGCCGGCGGCGGGGTCTCTCGTGGGCTGGGAAGGAGGGGGGCCGACAGTGCCAGCTCAGGAATGTGGTGTCTCGGTCGTCCCGTGAGGATTGCAGTAGAGCACTCCAACACCCCAAGTATAGACCCGGGCACTCGATGGGACGGCGTCTTTGGCCTCGCTTCGCGTTGACAGCAAGCACCCTCTCAACGACCCCCGGCCGGGCGACCCTCGCATCTTCCATCCCATCATTGACCATCCCACCCGCCCCACGCAGGGAACCGGAAGTAGGTTAGATTGCATACACCATGAGAGAAAACTCATTAAAGGAGGACACGGGACATGGAACATGGTCAAAACAGCCATGCACTCAGCATGGGTACGTCCACCGGCCGGACCGCCACGCTCTCGATGCCACCCGAATGCCATTCGTGCTCGGGCGAGGTGATGTATCTTGCTCGAGTCTCGATGTTTTGGCAGGCATGGTGCAGATCAACCTGACTGGCATGAAATCACATGCCACCGTGAAGCCTAATTCCAACGGGAATCGTCAGACAAGACGGCAACGCCAAGGTCAAATAGGAGGCATTCGCCTAGCTAGACGCCATCCAGAAAAGGGTAGGTCCAGAGGTATTCACTGCAGAGGAGTGTCACCATGGACGGTTATGGGCAATGAGCTTGGGTCGATGCAGGTGCTGCCTTTAAGTTGTCATGCTCAACGCTGACTTCCATGTTGATGATTCCTTGGAGCTTCAAGGGAAGGGAGGACGTTACTGAAGAGACATCTTGGTGGGGCATGGATGGGCATGGTCCATGCAACAGGGACCTGAGAAGAAGTGCCGGCCCCACCACCCGGCTACCTAGGCGGTAATGGACCAATGGTACAGTATCATCTTCTCCGGTAGACACTGTGCGTACCTGCGGATGATAGTGGTTTAGCACAGTGCGAATATTTACGTTCTCTCGCACTCGAACCGAGATGCTGTGTAAATTAATTCGACCAAGACGCGTCGCGTTTTCTGGCGAAGAACACCCCCAACGCCACCCCACGGCCAATTCCAGCCGGCTGCGATTCAACGGCCTGCGACCTGCTACGACCAACGATTCCCGATGACCGAAAAGGGTCTTGGGACCCCTGTATTCAGTACAAAATCGAAACCAAATCTTCCGCGACCGCCGAAATGTTTGACCGAGACCCCGTCGGCGGGCCGTTCGAAAGCCAGCCCCTCACTCACACTGCTCCTCCAAGTGAGGGGCCCGACGCCAACCAGAATTTTGGAGTCGATCCTTTTAGCTTTCTTCAGCTACGGGGTGGTGACAGTTCACAGGGCCTTGACCAAAGTGACGATGGGGTTTCATCAGACGAAGAACAAGTGCCCCCAAGGCGGGCAGTCGCATCTCGACCTCGAAATGGCCAGGCAAGCGCCGAGTTTCAGCCCGGCGCTATCGTCCGTGTAAAGGTTGTGAACTTTGTGACGTACGAAGAGGCCGAATTCTTTCTCGGCCCAAACCTAAACATGGTCATCGGACCCAACGGAACAGGCAAGAGTTCCCTCGTCTGCGCCATCTGCTTGGGCTTGGGGTACTCCTCCAATGTCCTAGGGCGGGCAAGCGCCTTTGGCGAGTTCGTCAAGCACGGAAAAGACGAGGCTGAAATCGAGGTGGAGCTCCAGAGGAAGCCGGAACACTCGGAAAATTACTTGGTTGGGCTCTGCATCAAACGGGAGGACAACAGCAGGAAATTCACCATCAACGGACAGAGGGTGTCGCACAAAGAGATTCAAAAGCTCATGCGGTCACTCAGAATCCAGATCGACAACCTGTGCCAGTTCCTGCCTCAAGACAAGGTTGCCGAATTCGCTGCCCTCACCCCGACCGAGCTGCTTGATAGGACGCTCCATGCAGCTGCAGCCGAAGAGATGATCAGCTGGCGAGTCCAGCTGAAGGAGCACTTCAAGCTGCAGAAGGAAACTGAACACAGCGGAGAAACTATCCGCGAGGAGCTCCGCAAGATGGAGGCACGCCAGCAAGTTCTCCAGGCAGATGTCGAGAAACTACGGGAAAGGAAAGCAATTCAGGAGGAAATCGAGTACCTGGACAGGCTACGGGTGGTGGTCAAGTACTATGACGCCCGAAAAAGATTCAAAGAAGCAAAGACACGAAAGGTAGCAGCGGACCGTTCTCTCAGGCAGCTCCACGCCAGCGTCGCCCCTGCGCTTGAAGCCGTCAACAAGAAGCAGGAATACCAGTCCAAGATCAAGCTAGTCGTGGCCGACAGGCAGCAACGCCTGAAAGCTGCAGATGCTGCTGCCGATGCTGCGATAAACCAAGTCGAAGCTGTCCAAGCGACATGCCAGGAGCTGTCGGGCAAGAGAGAGGCGGAGAAGGTAAACTTCCAATCCAAAAAGCAGGAGCTCGGGCGTCTTCGAAAGAAGGTCACCGATTTGGAGGCCAGCTATCGCCAAACACCCCCAGCGTTTGATGCTGCGGATTGGAACAGGAGAATTGTATGTGAACCCTATCGCCCTGACATACTTGCTGATTGTCGTGCTGACCACCCGAGTACAGAGAGAGCAAGAGCATCTACAGCGCGAAAAGGAGCCGGAATCAGAAGAGGTGGGAGCAGAAATAAACCAAATGCGGACGAGGGCTGGCGAAATCCGCAATCAGGAAGCACGCCTACGGAATGGTCTGCAAGAGCTGGAATCACAACAAGGCCAGTTACTAACCCAGCTGAGGAGGATCGATCCTGATGTTGCCAAGGGTTGGGAGTGGCTGCAGGTCAACCAGGACGGTTTCGACAAGGAGGTTTTCGGGCCTCCTATGCTGACATGCTCGGTCAAGGACAAGCGCTACACCGATCTCGTTCAGTCCATATTGCAGCAGGGCGACTTTTTGTGTTTCACGGCGCAAACCAGGGAGGACCACAAACGGCTCAGCGACCAGTTTTACAGCAAAATGGGGCTCTCAGTCACGATCCGCTCTTGCTTCACAGCGTACAGCGCTTTCAGGCCGCCCCTGTCGAGGGAAGAGTTACCCGCTCTAGGGTTTGACGGCTATGTCAGCGACTATCTGGATGGGCCGGAACCGGTGCTCGCTATGCTCTGCGCCGAAAAAAGGATGCACGCATCCGCCGTTTCGCTTCAAGACATATCCGACGAGCAGTTCGACCGGATCCAACGGGCCGAGAAACTAACGCAGTTCGCTGCCGGGAGGCAACTCTATCGCATCACACGCAGAAGGGAGTACGGACCCGGGGCTGTTTCTACGCGGGTCACCCAGTTCGCTAAGGGTCGGTTCTGGACCGACCAGCCAGTGGATGCGGCCGAGAAAAACGAGATTCTGCAGAAACTTGGGGAGCTCAAGGCACAGCGCGACGCACTGAAAGAGCAATATGACGCCAACGTGGCACGGAAGGCGACCATAGATGCGGAAAGGGCGCAGATCGCGCGCAAGATGGTATGTTTTTAAGTGGTGGTGCTCCACTTACGTGGTTATATTCCGCTAACATAAGAGTAGTCGGAACTGAAGTCGTCGAAAGCCGAGCTCCAAAGCGAGTACACCAAGTGGCAGGCGTTACCGGATAAGATAGGTATGGCTGCCTACACAAGAATACAGGGGCACTCATCCTCTTAGCTAACGCTGGTGCAGAATTTGGGAAGGGGGGGCTGGCTCGGGCTGAAGAAGAGCTTACCGAGTGCAGGGGCCGGATAACGGAGCTCGAAAAACTCCAAGACCAGGCTATTCTGAACAAGGCCAAGGCGATCCTTCAGCACCATAAGCTGATAGACGGCATCCGACAAGCTCGCCAGGCTCTATTGGAAGCACAGGTTGTTCTCCTGGAGGCAGATTCGGAGGTGGCGCTTCTCAAAATTAAGAATTCCGAGGTCACCCAGCAGCTTGAGGAAGCCACAGCAGCGCTCAAGGAGATCGTCGATGAGCTGAACGAGCAACGCACTATTGCGGCCGAGGCCAAAGTGCAAGCCCTCACGATCCTGACAGACGAGAATATGAATGAGCTGCGAGACAAGGCCGTAGGCAAGACAGTCGAGGACGTCGACCAATCCGTTCAGGTGGAGAAGGCGAAGCTCGAGGTCATCCAAGCCAGCAATCCGGCAGCGCTTGAAGAGTACGAGCGCTATGCGGCTAGGATCCAGCGAGAGCAAGCGAACCAGGCGAGCCACGAAAGCAGGATGGCGGAGCTCGAGGACAAAATCCGCACCATTAAGAGTCAGTGGGAGCCTAGGTTGGACCAGCTCGTGAGCCAGATCAACGACGCATTCAGCTACAATTTCGAGCAGATCAGCTGTGCTGGCGAGGTGGACGTGCACAAGGACGAAGACTTTGAGAAGTGGGCCATCGAGATCAAGGTCAAGTTCCGGTATGTCGATGTTGCTTGCTGCTTGCTGCTCACCCGCCTGAAACATTTGACACACGGAAGGATTGGCCGGCTAACCTTTCTTTACTTACAGCGAGAACGAGACGCTCCAGCGGCTAGACCAGCACCGGCAGTCGGGCGGCGAGCGGGCCGTCTCGACCATCTTCTACCTCATGGCGCTGCAGTCGATGGCGCAGGCGCCGTTCCGGGTGGTGGACGAGATCAACCAGGGCATGGACCCGCGCAACGAGCGCATGGTGCACGAGCGCATGGTCGAGGTGGCCTGCCGCGAACACACGAGCCAGTACTTCCTCATCACGCCCAAGCTGCTGTCGGGCCTGCGGTACGACGAGCGCATGCGCGTGCACACCATTGTCAGCGGCGAGCACGTCGACAGACAGGGGACGGCCAAGATGAATTTTGCAAACTTTGTCAAGATTCAGCGGAGGTTGATGGGGCGTTGAGAGGAGTAGGTCGGGGGTTGGTATTGCTTCACGATCACGACGGCATGGGTGATGATACCCAAGTATGTACATGGTATGATCCATGAATGATGACGGTTTGGTGGTTTGACTTGATACTTGAATGTTTAACGGCTTGTGTCTAATTTTACGCACCCTGGACCGCTGGACCCCAGACTTTGGACCCTGGATGGCAATGATGTTTGCTTTCTAGCCGGAGCATCATCTCCGCCTATGATCGGACCGATGACGAAAGCGGACCCGGAGGTGGCCGCGGGAGCCAAGCCGGGAGGCCCCACCAAATCCCGAGCGTCAATGACGTCAGTCCAATTTGCAATGAAACCCTTGGAAAAACAGAGGTTCGAGGTCTACACTCCAATTGGTTGCGCCGCAACGGAGAACATGGCTAATTGCAAGAAAAATACCCCTGTGCTCGTGGCACTGTCTGGTGTCATCATCGGCCAGTTGAACAAACAGGATGAACAGTGTCTCGCCGATGTCAGGAAGCTGCAAGGGACGCAAGGCCATTCCCGTTGATCAGATCAGAGAGAGTGATATCACTGGTTGGAATTCCTAGGTAGTGACGTCACAAGCCACTTACATCGTCGCTCTGCCTTTCGAGTTGTGATGAAAGATTCTAGCCAGCCAGCAGGAATACATATATCCCACACCTGCCACAGCTTCTTCCCAACGAACTCCATCATCCACCAAAGCAAACAACTCGAACAAAGTGAACACATCACACACTCGCATTCTCGAGCATCACATCAAACAAACAAACCACCACCAAGTAAAACACACAAACCACCATCAAAATGGGCGCCGTCGTCTCTTGCGTAAGTTCAAGTCCCAGTCCAGCCCCAAAAATATTTCTTCGTTCTAACACCCATCCCCAGATCCAATCGTGCTTCCGCACCGTCGGCCGCATGATCATGGCCGTCATCAACGGCATCGGCAGCATCATCATGGCCATCGTCAACGGCGTGGTCAACTTCCTCGGCATCATCGTCGGCTTCCTCACGTGCAACACCTGCGGCGGCGGTCGCCGTCGTCACCACGGTCGCACCGGCGGTACGCACCACACCACGGGGCGGCGCGGGTTCGGCGGCAGGCGGAGGCATGCCGGGACTACTAGTGCCATCTAAAAAAAACAAGATGGACTACCCAAAGGGGCAGGGAGAGAGGGAAGGGGGATGGATGGATGATATGAGAAGATACCCGATACCCTGAGCTACGACTTTTTTTATTCAGGCGTGAGAAGGGGAAGGAAAGCATGGGGATCATGATGCATTTCAGCAGGCTGGTTGATTGTCGTTGCTTTGCTTTTTCTTAGTTCATAGCGTCTTTGCAGAATGAACCGTTTTATTCTTCAACCCATCATCTCGTTGCAACTTGACTTTGTAGAACAACTCTAAAAAGAGATTGTCAACGCTTCGGTCATCACTCGTCCTCCAACAAGTCCTTAGCAAAGAAGCCGCAAATCCTCCCCGCCGCCTCCTTGCCCACCAGCGGATCGAGCTCGGCGACGGTCATATTAGCCACCTCCTTGATATTCTCCGTCTGCAGCACCAGACTCGTGATATTCTTGGGCGTCACCCCGGGCACGGCGGCCAGCATGTCGCGCGGCTCGGCGCTAAACACGCGGTCCTCGGCCTGCGTGTCGGCGTCCAGCCCCGCCCGGACGGCCGCGATCGGGTCGGGCTCCTCCTCCTGCGCCTTGAGCCGCTCAAAGATCTCGGCCGTCTCGTAGGGCGACGACGACCAGATGACGCGCAGCTTGGGGAAGGCCAGGGTGAGCAGCACAATCTTGCCCTGCAGGTCGCCGGCGCCGGCGTGGGCGGCGCTCACGCTGGCCAGGCTGCCCGAGAAGTCGGCAAAGGGCTCGAGCGTGAAGCTCTTGTTCTGGTCAAACTCGATCAGCAGCATGGGGCTGCGGTAGTGCTGGAACATGGCCTCGCACTGGCCGTACAGCCGGCCGTCCTTGAAGGAGCTGATCAGGTCGCTCACGCTCTTGCGCTCCACGCACACGCCCGGGCTGAGGATGTAGTCGCCGACCGTCAGCATGCAGGGCACGATGACCATGGAGCGGCCGTGGAGGAGGGAGGGCAGGGAGGAGCGGAACTCGCGCACGTCGACCACGACCCGCGGGGGCTGGGCCGTCGCGGCGAGCCGGCCGCCGCCGGCGATGCGCGTGTTGATGGTGCGGAGGAAGGCCTCCTGTGGGTCTTCGGCACCGTGGGCGTCGACCGTCATGACGAGCGACATGCTGGCGCGCTCCTTGATGAGTCTGGTGAAGGCGTCCTTTTCCCGGCGGACGGTGGAGAGATAGCGCTGTTCTTCCACCGACCCGCCGTAGTAGAGGAAGTAAACCCTGACGTTCCGGTCGTTGTGGGAAGAGCGGTAGACTTCTACCCTGCGGATGAAGGAGGCGTCCGGCTCGTACATGATGATGTACTTTGGTTTGATCTCTTCTAGAATGTGCTCGTCCAAGTCCCCCTCGTACGCGTGGATGACGACTAGATCCTGCATTTCGTACAGCCGGTAGTAGTCGTCCATATCCTCCAAGGGGTCTGCAACGATGTCCTCCTTTTGTTTGGTTTCTTCTTCGGTGATTTGGACCTCGGCCATCAGCTCGGCAACCTCATCTGGTTTCTCAAAATACTGTGCTATACTCCCGTTGTCGAGGCGGCCCGGGCCGGCGCCGGCGCCGACCACTCCGCCGCCACGGACCCGGCGTCTTTTCGTTGGGGGCCCCCTGCCTTTTGACTGACGGAGCCGTGGGTCAACGGCACCCGTGATGGCTTTTTGGTTCTCGGAGAACAGGTTGGCGCTCACTTGGGCGAACTCACGCTTCCACTTGAGGTAGTTACGCAACTTCCTCCTCATCATGAAAGAAGCTGACGGCTTGTCTTCGTCCGGGTCGTGGAATTCCTCGACCTTTTGCTCCGTTCTTGGCTTGACGTGCATCGTCTGGAGGTAGTCGCGGAGCTGCCGGCATGTGTTGGCATCGGAGCACATGATCAATATCGTCCCGTTGGAATCATCGCGAGCAGCAGGCTCGAAGTAGAGGTCCCGGTCGATTTCTTCCAGCACGTCGGCCAGGACGGCCCATTTCGGCTGTTCTTCTAGGACTGGCCGCAGTGCGTCAATATTAGTCGAGTCTAGGTTCGGTCTCTGGTTGCTCGAGTAGACGCGCCGCTTTGCCGTGTTGAAGATGGTCTGCGCAGCGTCTAGAAACAGCCAGGGAGACTGTGTCTGCCTCGTCGATCCGGGGGCCGGCGAATGAGCGGCATGGATGGTGTCTAGTTGCTGTAGGAACGAGACGGCATCAAGGGCCAGGATGGACTGGAGCATTCCCCTGAGGACGGTCAGGTCGTTCACAATCTGCTTCGTCTTCCAGCTGACTCGATGCCAGTTCGGATCCAGCTGGCGACGGACAATCATGTCGAAATTCTTGAGCAAGGCGCTGTCAAGGTTCCAGTCGTCCATTTCCAGCCCCGTGTTGGCCTTTTTGAGCTCCTGGATGCTGACTTCGACGCATTCCATGACGGCGTTTTGGATCTCGCGCATCGAGTCCGTCATGGGAACTTCCAACTCGATCACCTCTGCCTTCTTCTTGCCCTCCAGCGCTTGCGCGACATGCACATGGAAGCGTGGCCACAGCGAAGCTTTTCGGAGAAACAGGTTCCTCATCATGGTGGCCAGCGGCGAAAAGCCAGTGGTAAAGGGGTCCGGATTGTCCGAAAAGGCTTTGAGGAAGCCGACCTTGTTCTTCTGGCGGTATATCCTGAGGATGAAGGCTTCCAGGGACGTGGCCGCGGCACGGTCGGCATGAAGAACGACCATGCCCGTAATGGTTTCGGGGCTCAGGAGGCCGGTCAACATATCGACAACCAAAATGCGGGAAGTAATGCTGAAGATGCCCCCGGCGGCGTACATCTTCTCGCGGGCTGCTACGCTGGTGAAGTCGGTGTTGACAACCGTCAGGCCCCGGGCACGGGATGACATGCTCATGGCGGCATGTTCGGCAAGGGCCTCGCCAATCCATGCGTTTTCCCTATCTTCGGCACCCACGACGACAATCAGGTTGTTTCCTGCGGCATCGTAGGAGTGGAGCAGGTTGGTGATGAGCCGGATGAGACCAAGGCCCCGGGCCAGAACGACGAGCTCATCTTCCTTTCGGAGCTCCTGGAAGAGCTCTTGCTGGTAGACCTGCAACGCGGGTGAGTGTGAAGCCTAGGAAGGACTCGCTCGTGGTCTCGGGGTCTCGGGGTCTCGGGGTCTCGTGGTCTCGTGGTCTCGTCCGACATACCAGAGGCAGCGAGAGTTTCACTTGCTGCGCAGGCTGCGCCGTCCCAGCAGCCGACATACGGGGCGCGTTGCTCGAAGTCGGGCCTCCGAAGATAACTATGACATTCCCCTTGTCGGAGTGCTGATGTGCGTGGCCTGTAACTACTTCGTAATACCGATGCTTACCGATGTGTGGGTGCCTGTGGAACGGGTTGCGCGGCTGGCAGCTGCCCAGAGATGCGACTGCTGATTGTTGAGGAAACTCGCCAAGCTTTGGCACCCCGAGACGCCGGAGGGCCGCGTGGAGCCCCAAGGACCGACGTCATTCCCATCGACCTCGGCGAGTGCCTGTGACAGACCCAACAAAGCTCGACTTTAAAAAGGAAGCCAACTCGAAACTGGCTGTGTTTCCGGCTCTTAAACTTTTCTTCCCTATCTCTAGCTTCAACCCAAACTTCGCAAAGACATCCCACTCAAATCCCTGACCCACTTTGCGTATCCAACGGTTCCAACCCCTGTCATCAATCACCCACGCATCATGGACTCCTCCAAGACCACCCAACCGCAGAAGGTTTGGGACCCTAAGGAGCTGGTAAGTTTTGTGCCGGATTTTTGTCATGGTTCAAATTCTGTAGCCCGTGTTGCTGACATGGTACATTTTTGGGGATAAGGCCAAGGCCCAGGAAAAGCTCATGCAACACTCTCTCGACAATGAGAGGGCCAAGGCTGTCGCCCAGGCACACTCTGCAAACCCCGGCCCGGCCATTCCTAAGGAGTTCAACATCAAGGAAGAAGGGACCAAGGAGGAACGCCGCGCCAAGAAAGAGGAACTGAACAAGTAAATGGGCGTGGCTTTGTATGATAGGACATGTAGTTATGGCCATTTCAAACAAAGGTTGGACTGCAGCTTGAGAATGTTTGCCAACTCAACTCAGATCAATCATTGCCTTGTCCAGCTGTATGCGCCTAGGGCTGGATCATCTCTGTCTTGCCGTCATTTATCATCACTTTGCCGTCTCACCGGAAAAATAAACTCTGCCTAGAGACGCGTGTTCCTGTCCTGGAAGTCGTTAGTTGTGTTGTAAGTGGCGGGTTGTTTACAGTGGGGACAGAATAGTTCGGGCCAAACGGTCGTGGTGGGTCTGGTACCTGATTAATACCGTGACCGTAACAAACGGACCCCCGCCTTGGGCCTGTGGCTGTGCCGCAGCATAACTGCTCGTCAACCTGTGAAGCAAGCAAGCATCTGAGTCAAGGAAGCTTACACAAACTCACAAGTTTACGAATCCCCATGCGAAATCCGTCGAGACCCCCTTTTCTACTTCCACGCCTCTCCCAATTGTCTCCGGCTCTCGCCGCTTGCACTCGACCGCCTTTTTTGACCGAATCCCGATCGGTTGAGCTTAGCATCGACAGCCCCTCCCTCCTCCACGGAACAATAACGCCGGGTCCTGGATGCGCTCCGACTTGGGCCGGAAATAGCGCTATCCATCAACCGCTCGCCGCCGCGCGCGCTGCTTGAGGGACGGCCAACCCTGGCCACAGGCTGTAACATCCCCGACTACCTCGGACGTCGCGCCCCGGCGCTTGCTCCAAGTCCGCCATTGATACCGACCCGACGCCCAGACAGCTTCCCTCTTCCGCAATGCCGACGATACTAAGTGACGACGACCGCGAGATTGTCAAGCGCGTCGTGCCCAAGCAGACCAACAAGATCCATGCTGTCGCCGTGGCCAGGCTCTACATCGCCCACCCCAACCGATCAAAATGGACATACACAGGTTTGCAAGGCGCCGTCGTGCTGGCGAATGATCTCGTTGGCAACACCTACTGGATCAAGATGGTGGACATCTCGGTAGGTCTTTGGAGCTTAAGCAAGGTCCGAGACAGTCCGTTAACGCGCAAAACAGCCCGGAAACCGGGGAGTGATATGGGATCAGGAAATCTACGAAAATTGGAACTACAACCAAGACCGCGTCTTTCTCCACACCTTTGAGTTGGAGGAATGCCTGGCCGGATTATCCTTCGTCGACGAGAAAGAGGCGAAGCAATTCCTCAAGAAGATGAACGATAGGGAAAAGAATGCAAGCAAGGCGACGGCGAAGACGCCGTTCGGAGGAGCGGCGCCTGCGAGCCACCACAAGCATCACGGACTGTTCGGAGGCCTCTTTGGAGGTCATCGACACTCCTCAGCTCACACGCCGCCCGAATCGCCACAGGTATCCGCCCCGCCAAGAGACCACCGATCCGGGAGCGTGAATGGGCACCACGAACTCGCCGCCGCGCCGTCAGGGTTTGAAAAGCTAAATGCTTTCGACCCCCAATGGAGAGAGCATTTTGGAGAGGACCTGAGGTCCAAGGGCCTGACGGACGACTTCATCCGTGAGAATCAGGACTTCATCGTTGACTTTCTCAAGGAGGAGCAGGCAGCTCAGGCCAAGCAGCCAGTATCTTCACCTCCCCCGCCCCCGCCGCCTCCTGTTAATGGGTCTGGAGCTGGACTGAGAGCACCGCCCCCCCCTCCTCCTCCTCCGCCCGCGGTAGCTCACCGGCCGCTTTCTGAGACGGTCACGGCACCTCCGGCTCCGAAAAGGGGACCAGTCCCTCCGCCACCTCCGGCACCCAGGAGGTCCGTCAAGTTCGAGGCCCCGGCCCGTGCGGAATCACCCCCGCCGAAAGACTCACCCCCGCCCCCTGCCCGACCCAGGTTTGCTGTTCCCCCGCCTCTCGCCGAAGCTGGAAAATACGCGCGCTCGGATCCCGCTCGTCCTGTGCCATCACCCCCTGCTCCTGGACCTCCACCTCCACCTCGGCCGCCTAAGACGCCAATCGAGAACGCTGAGCCGTCACAGCGATACGGTGTTCCTCCGCCCTTTACCGGTCAACGAAATGTGCCCCCTCCACCCCCCAGTCGCGGCGCTGTTCCTCCTCCGCCTCCGCCTCGGGAGTCCGTCCAGGCCCACAGCCCAGCTCTCCCCCCTCCACTACCTCCGAAAGGTCCTACCTCGAGTGCGCCACCACTGCCACCACCGAGCTCACGCCCGCCTCCCACACTACCGGTCAGAAGCCCGGTTCCAGCACCACCGGGACCCCCGCCGTTGCCGTCGTCGAACGCGCCGCCCGCACCACCCCTACCTACATCCAGCGCACCACCCGCACCACCTCCTCCGCCTCCTCCTCCCATGTCTGGAGGCCCGCCGCCTCCACCGCCGCCGCCGCCTCCTCCTCCTCCCGGATCCGGCATCGGCGGCATGCCACCACCACCACCACCGCCCGGGGCTGGCATCCCCCCCCCTCCCCCACCTCCTCCGCCCCCACCGAACCGCGACTCCGGTTACTCATCAAGCGCGCCTGCCCCCGCTCTTCCGGCAGGCGACACGAGCCGCAACGCCGTGCTCGACGGGATCCGCGGAGCAGGCGGTATCGGGGCGCTCAAGAAGGTCGACCGCACCCAGATCCGCGACCGCAGCGCCGCCACCGTCGGCGGCGGGAACGATACCGGGCCCCACGGCAGCGGGTTGCCGCCCGCGGGTGTCGCCCCGGGAGCCCCTGGCGGCGGCGGTATGGCTGACGCCCTGGCCGCCGCGTTGCAGAAGCGGAAGGAGAAAGTTAGTCGTAGTGGTAAGTCTTGGCCTCTCTTTTCCCCATCCAAAATGTTTTTAAGAATATTAATCAATGGGTTTTTGCACAGATGATGAGGATGATGATGATGATTGGTGATTTGGTACGCGCCAGAATGAATGGTATCTGGTTGCCCCATGGCTAGGGTGGACGCAGCTCAATAGCCCCTAGCCCCCCTAGGACCGAGATTGCAATGTAGGGGCAGCCAGCCTGGCACAGGAATGAAATGTTGGGTTGAGAAAAGGAGAATGAGAATGTTTGAACATGCTTATAGGAGTTAGGAAGAGGATGGGTACGCAAATCATCGCGACCATTCTTTTGCCTAGGGACTTTTTACTCCTAGGCAAGAAACAGTGAGGGTGCCATTCGAGTGTAGATGGTTATAAACAGAAGCAGAGCTTTTTACCACGGGACTAGATGACCTCTGCCATTGCAGTTTTCAAAATTCTCACGTCGTCAATTCACTAACAGTCATATGCAGATAGATTCGAAGCACCTATGACAATCATCTCTGCGGCAAGTGTCTCGCAATGCATAACCTTGTCTCAATACACCCTGAAGCGACTGGTAGGATTAAACAAACTGCATTACCCTAACGAACTAGCTCATTCCTTGAACAACAACAACAACAACAACTGGAGACAAACCCGGTGATGACGTCTCTCCCATCATGACCCGGCCCTCTCCCTTCCGAGACTGCAACCTACCTCGCACCCCAGGACGAGACATCCACCAACTGTCGGGGAACTCCTGATTAATAATAATAACCAAGGTGTTTGAGAGAGAAGACAGGTTTTTGCTTTCCGTGCCCCAACCATCTATCTCTCTTTGACTCGAAAAAAAAACGGAGCCAAAAAAAAAAGAGTGTCAGAGTTAGAAAGGGTGGTCCTCGCCCTAGAATTGAGGGTCGATTGATTGAGGAATTTCTGAACCCCCCCGCGCGGCCAGGTGGCGGGGTTTAGATATCATCAATCGCAATATCCTTGCTCTCGCCGGCCTCTTCCTCGCTGTCGCGGTCTTCGTCGAACTCGAAGCCGCAGTCGCCGTCCTCGTTCCCGCCGAATGTGTCGGTCTCGTTGATCTTGGCCGTGTCGGGCAGTTCGCCGTACGCCTTCCTACAGGGGGGTGTTAGTAAAAAGAATGGATGTGATGTGTGGGGTGGGGGGTGGGGGTTGGTGGGGGTGGCACGTACAAAGAACGAGCCTCGTCGGCGTTGTACTTGAGGATCACATCGCCCTTCTCGTCCTGGTACTCGCGTAGGGAAACCAGGATGATGTCGCCGTTGTTGATCCAGATCTTTTTCCGGAGCTTGCCGCGGATTAGGCCGAGACGCTTGACGCCGTCGAAGCACTGCAGATTTTCGTTAGCCCTCGTTGTTTCCCTCCGCAAAGTCATTGTGGGAGGAGGCGAGGGGGCGTACCATGGCCTCGAGTCTACCGTTCCCCAACATTTTGAGAACCTGGGCGTATTCCTGGCCATCCTCCTTGAAGGTGAGCTCGCGCTTCTCGTTGCTTTTTACAAGTGTTAGCGACGGGCGATACAAGGAGCGGGGAAGACGAAACGGGGGGTTCGCAACATACTCGTTCTCGTTCTTTCCTCTGCGCCTGTTCTTGCCACCCTTTCCCTTGTTCTTCGGCATATTGACGGAGCGCGCTCAAGCGAGTTTCCGCGAGTAAATCGGGTGTCTGGAAAATCGTCGATGAGGACCGGCCTTGACAAATTTTGTGTGTCGGTGTTGCTGCCGAGCGATGTCGATGTGAGGTGAGAAACAAGGCGCAAGAGGGGCAGAAGCAGTGGGGTTTATATAACTCTTTCGTGGGGCGCAGGGATGTTGGGTTTCGCCCTTTTGAGTTCGGTGGGGGCAAGTGGCGAGTGGGGCCAGCAAGCCCCCTCGGTTGTGCATGTGGTCTGTGCCCAACATCTGCCTGACGACAGGTAGGTACGTACCGATTCTCGGTGTAACCGGGCATTATTAGAGTCAATCTCAAGTTCTCAACTAAACATCGACAGGTCTATCACTTCATCTCACCACGAAATCAAAGCCCCGGCAGGTCACAGGACAACTGCGGCCCATCATGTTCCGGCGCACGTTACAGCGACTCCAGCCACCACCAAAACTGGCTGACGTCGGATTCACCACCAATTTCGATAACTTTCGGATAGCGCCTCGCGCAGCCACTTCGACTGTGATCACGCAGAAAGCATTGCAAGAGTTCAGCCCCAGTGAGAAGGTGATAAAGTTTGCCGCCGAACATAACATCACGTTCCCGTCGGCGCTGCGCTTGGTGCCGGGCCAGAAGTTTGCCGAGTTCCCCATGCGCTTCACATGCAGCAACCGTCACGTCTTCTCCTACTTCCACCTCAAATACCTCGCCCAGTTCGAGCACCCCCTCACCGAGAAGACGCTGCATTTCTACACGCAACAGAAACAGTCAAGGCCGCTCTGGTGCTATGTTCAGGGCTCGTCCGTATCCGACGGCTGCAACGCCGTGGTCCGGAACGCGAGCGAGAGGGCGGTCAGGGCTGCGCTCTTCCGCGGCCTGAACGCGGCCGGCTATGACTCGTCGGGAAGGAGTCTACATGGGGCCGGAAGGTCGCTTCGGGGGACGATCCGGATTGGCGTATCGCAGCCCAAGGCCATCTTGAAGTTTGAGTTTGACCAGTTGCTCGGCTACGTAACCAGGCTCGTGGCCAATGCTGTTCCGCGTCTGGGGGGTCTTCCTCCTCCGGGGCCATTTCAATGATGCCTAGGGCTCCGTCGGATTGTGACGTTAGCAGGTTTTCTTTGCTCGGCAGCTCAATGCAGCGAGACAGCTAGACACTGAGACTGTACCGGCGAGGGTGCAACCCATGAGCGGCAGCCGCGCAACCGACTCGATCGAGGTCGAGATAGACAGGGAGGGGTGGAGTGAACAGTCCCGGCCGTGGGCGGCGGCCTCTCCTGAAGACACACCCAGCCCGCCGCCCCCGCCCCATCCCGAGGTGGCGGTCGTGATCAGCTCTCATATACGCCACGGCAGAACGGCCCATTGGGCTGCAATGGCGATATCTCTGAGGGGGAGGACAGCACGACTCAGAAGGGGTTAAACTGGGTTCGGCCAACGTTCGGTGTTAATACCCAGTGTTGGGGGTGGACTACCATGTCTAGCCCGCAGGCACGAACCCACACCATAATTTCCCAGCTACCGGTACATACCACAAAATGATGCTCCAGACATCAAAATGGTGGGAATAATAAATGTCATCCGCCAATGCCAGTGCGCACGGTGACTTCACCCCCGTGTATATACTGAGATTGGTGCTCGAGGAATCATTGTCGAACTTCACACGCGTACTCAGCTTCACCTCCCCGCCTTCTCCATAACTGTCTGGATGTACTTGGTATGCAAGTCCTGGACAGCAGGGATGATCTGGCTCTCGATTTCCACCTCAGGCTCACCCTCGGGTAAGCTCTTGGGGTCAACCGGCTCGTCCGTTTCTGTCTTTGCCACTGGAGGGTTGCTTTCGCCTCCGTCCGTGCGGAATGGCACACGGATCCAACGGTCTGGGTTTCCAGGCGAGACGAACACCTGAACATGTTAGTTTCCCTTCAAACCCGACATGAAGATCAAAGGAGAGGGGGGGTGGGATGAGGCGCGAAAGAACATACGACTTCCCACTTGCGGGTGGATCTTGAGGCGGCCGGTTAGTTCAGACTTTCTGGGTGCTTGACTGGGGCGCGAACTCACAAAAGGTTGCCAATCACCAGATGATGTTGGTAGCGATCAAGCGAGTATCTAGCCTTGTGCACAAGGATAGCAGGATCCGTCTCAAGCTTGAAGGACACAATCATGCCCTGCGGCGACCACCCTTCGACCAGGTTCTTTAGGAATTTGGGGACTGGGTCCAGGTCAATGAGCAGGCTCTTGCTCCTGGGCACCGCCGGGGATGAGTCGAAGTTATCGAACGCTTCTTCCTCCTCGGTGATTGGCTGGGCAGCGGCGATGCTGCTCTTCTTGAAAGCCTCAACCGCATTTGTGCTTTGAATCTTGTGTTCCGACATACGGTCCGGCTGGTTTCTCAGTTAGTAGCGTGTCAGGTAAAACAAGGGGGGGGGGGTTCTTACTGGAACGAAGAAATCGCTAACAGCGGCAGCCAGGTATAACAACCCTCGAGGACCAAGCGGCCGCATTAATTGGGCGACGCTGCGCAGCTCATGCAGGTAGTCCGAGATACTAACAAAGGGCAGGAGAAGTAGCATGTTGCTGTCGCGTGCATCGCGGTACTTTCGCAAGACATGTAGCATCTTAGCGGCATCCTCGTCCCGGGCTACGACGCTGCCATTGGGGCCTTCTCGGAGGAAGTCAAGGAAGCAGTCGGTTGCATGGCTGTAGTGGCGAGAGAATGGGAGGAGGGAGAACTGGCGGTGTCTAGAAGGGGTGTTAATTTCCTCAGCAGTTGCGAGGTAAAAGAGGGCGGATTGAGACCACGTACAGGAACAGGACCGCATATCCAGCTTCCAAGAAGTACTCGGCGCTGGTCTTGGGAGGGCGATCCGAGTTAGCACGCTGCCTGGTCCTCTCACCATAGAATGGGAATGGCACTCACAGCTCCACGGGTACCAGCAGAGAAGTTGTCGATAAAGCGCACTGTTTGCTTTTCTGCGCATCCAGATCCAGTGGTGGTCAGAACGGATTTCCGTAGGGGGCATCTAACTTAACAAACACCAACATACCAAGCGGGACCGTTGTCCCCCCCGACGTGACCAGCACTAGCCGTCTGCCCGCGGCGGAGTGGTGAGCGATGAACTCGCGGGCGAGAGCAACATGTCTCTCGAGGTTTTTGGGCGGCGGGTTGGCTGCGAAGTAGTGGTCCTCAGCCAGTGCCGCGAGGTTCTCGGGCGGGGTCTCAGACGGGATGTCAGACAGCATGGCGGGCAGATTTGTTTGGGTGATAAAAAGACCGGATGGACTTCGCCGAGGATCAGTGATGGCCTCGGTCTAGTTCGTGGTACCATGGTGGGGTTGTCCTTGTGGCCCCTTGCCAGCTGCAAGCTCCCCCCCGCAGCGGGTACCTGAGTGCGTCACTGATCTGGCGGTCCCCACTTTGGCTGTCAAAAGCGGACCCATGCTCGCTCGTGACGCTGCACATGCAGGAAGCCCAGGGGGGGCATCAGCTTGTCTTTGTCTGCGCTCAACATCAAACTTGCGACAGCTGCCAGGATCTTCCAGGAGACGAGACCATCCAAGGACACCCCCCTCGACCTCAAGAGCTCCAGAACCAAATAAACCCATTTCCAAACAAGTCGCGTCGCTAAAACCCGCGGACTCCGCAAAGATGCTTGTCTCGCTCACCGTCGGCAAGGTCGACGCCGGCGTTACAGTGCTGCTCACCCCCGACAAGCGCTTGGCATGTTCACCTCACCACTTTTGGCTGCTCTCCAGAGATGCACGGTTTGCTAATACCATATCACCGCTCGTTAGATCGAATTCCCCTCGATCCTTCTCCCGCCCGACATCGCATCCGGATCCATCGTCGACATCAATGTCGGCCGCAACAAGATCTCCGAGGCTTCAGCGGAGCGCTCGTTCAGGAAGCTCCAGGACCAGGTCCTCTCCTCGTTCGGATCGGCCGAGCCATCGGCACCCATCCTCCGGTGCCGCAACGCGACCCAGACGAGCGTCGTGCTCGAGTGGGAGCCGATCCAGCTCGCGACGGCCGACCTGATCAGCCTGGCGCTGTTCCGCAACGGCCAAAAGGCCGGCAACATCCCCAAGCCGCTCTCGATGCACACCACCAAGATCAGCGGCCTGGCCGTCGACACCGAGTACACGTTCCACCTGGTCCTGCGCACGACGGCGGGCACCTTTACGAGCCAGCGCGTCACGGTGCGCACCCACAAGATGACGGACCTGAGCGGCATCACCATCACGACGGGCATCCTGCCCGCGGCCGTGCGCGAGGGCCTCACGGCCGCCGTGGAGCGCATCGGCGCCAAGATTGTCGACGGCGTGCGCATCGACACCACCCACTTTGTCACGACCGAGGGCCGCGGCGTGCAGTGGGAGAAGGCCAACGAGCTCAACATCCCCATCGTGCGGCCCGAGTGGGTCGACGCGTGCGAGCGCAACGGCCGCATCCTCGGCGTGACAAAGTTCTACCTGGACGCGGTCAGGGTCGGCCCGCCGTTTGAGGAGAGGCCCGGCACGGCTGGCACGGCGGGATCGGCGCCCGCGCCGCCGCCCCAACCTCCACAAAAGGACTCGCCGCAGAGCGAGGCCAGTTCGAGCAGCCAACCGCCGGAGCCCAATCGCTCTGAAGACGAGGCAAGGCGGAAGGAGGAGGGGGGCGGTACCGATTCGGAGACGAGTGACAGCGAGGAGGAGCAGGAGGAGCAAAAGGTAAAATCAGGGGGTCAGAATGAGCAGAAAATGCTGGCGGATGAACGGGATGAAAACCGATTGGTGTCACGGCTGAAGCCGACAGTTGAAGACGGAGATGAGACAGAAGAGGGCAAGGCCAGTGAGGACGAAAAGGGTGGAAGGTCGCCTGGTGATGGGTCTTCCTTTCAGGATGTTGCTCTCTAGGCGTGGGCGGGGGAATGGATGTATGATTGAGGATACCCGGGGCCAGGCGTGAAAAATTGCTGCTCTCGCCAAGTTTTGTGCTCTCTGTCGTAGTTTGCTTCAAAGCCTTCTTCGGTCCCTGCCAGATAAATAACCTGTCACAGCTTCGCCCTAGGGACGATCATGAGATACATCCCTGTGGTGGACGTCTCCACAGTATCATAGAGCAAAATCAGCGACCTCGATTTGCTTTGATCAGGCTCAGCCTTCTAATAATATGCATATTGCATTTGTATCCGACCAGGTACTTTTATACAATATTTGAGATCGATCCAATGTTTACACACATCCCTCTAGAACCCCAACTCTCACAGCTCCTTCTTCTCGCCCTTCGAAGCTTTCGGGGCAGATTTCTGCTTCACAGACGCGGGCGGCGTCTTGAGCCCAAACAATACCAGCGTACTCACACCCGCGATACCGAGGGCACCCATGGCATAAGCTGCCTCTCTGCCCGCCCACCAGTACACACTAGTGAAGAGCACAGGGCCAAGGCCGCGGCCGAGCTGACCCCAGCTCCGGAGCATACCCAGCTTCCTTCCCCTCTCATCCTCGTTGGCCTCGAAACTGCTGAGGGCATTCAGGCCCGACACGACGGTGGCCGACGTGGTCGCGAGGCCGGTGGCGGCGAGGTAGAGACCGGACACGGTGGACACGCGGGCGAGGAGGGCAAACGCGACGAGGCACGCCACCACGCCGATTCGGACGGAGAGCAGCGGCGGCAGCCGGCGGGTGACACCGCCTTGCAGGATCGAGGCCACCAGGCCGATGTACCCCAGGAGTCGCCCGTTCCGCGCAGAGCTGTACTCGAATAGGTCGTAGGTCATGAACGGCAGCGAGAATTCCATGCCCGAGAAGAAGAGCAGGAAGGTCATGTGCACCAGGTTGAGAAGGAAGTGCGAGTTCGTCCTCTCGACTGGTGCTGGCGCGGCTCTCGGCTCCTTCTTCTCGGCGGACCCGGCGGCGCCGGCCGTCTGGGCCATGGACGGGAGCGTCTCCGGCAGGCTGAAGTACAGATACACGGTCTCGGTGACGATTAGGAACAACGACACGCCGGCGGCGGTCGCAAACGGGTTGGCAGCCACGGTGGCAATGGTGCTGAGCCATGCGCCCAGCGCCGGGCCGAAAGTGAAGGCGATGGAGAAGCATGCGCCGATGAGCGCCATGGTCGACCCTCGGCTATCGGCATCCGAGATGTCGGTCGCGATGGCCGTGGCAAGCTGCACGTTGCCCTCGGAGAGGCCACCGACAATGCGCGAGGCCAGGAAGGTCCGGAAATCCACCGCCATTACCCAGAGCAACACCGAGAGGATGTTTCCAGCCATGCTCGCGAGCAACGCCGTGCGCCGGCCGTATTTGTCGGAGAGACGGCCGATGATTGGGGAAGCGATGGCCTGGAGAAGACTGGTAAAAAACGATTACTTAGCACACAGGTCTCTGGGAGAGATGCGAGGCGCATTGCTACGACTCACGAGAACAGACTTCCCAGGGCTCCGCCCAGCAGAACGATGTCATATCGAGAGTCGATCGGGCGCGCAAATGATGCCTTGTACGCATTGAGGTATCCGAGCAGGCTCGAGAGCAGCGTCTTGGAGGGGGCGTCTCCGGCGTTGAGGGGAGCCTCGGAATTCCGGTAGAATTCGAGCAGTTTCGGAAATAGGGGGAGGATGAAGGTGAAGGATATCTGCAGTAACACACTCTTGTTAGAAAACGGCACGTTCGGATGCGATGGGCAGACGCGATACATACAAGATCTAGCAGCAGAGAAACAAAGATGACCCGCAAGACCCTCTTGCGAGTGCTGGGATCAACTTGGGCCGCCATGTTCCGGCGGAGGTTCTGGGTTTGATGATCTCGAGTCGCAACCTGGCCACGTCCGGAATACACAATTTGTTGAGACAAGCCAAGACTTTGAATCTGTCTGGACTCTGAAGAGACGGAAAGGAAGAGGTTCGTCCGGTTCTCCAAATATCTATCACGACCAGCACAATACGAGATATGGAGGCTCCGAAAAAAACCAAAGAAAGCGAAGAGAACAGACAACTAGATGGGATTTTAACCAGATCGGCCAGCGTTGCAGCGTCAAGCTGTCAACAACGTGATGGCTTCGCAGATGGATCGGCTTAGCGGTGCATTGCCCCACCACGCCTCGTCAGCTTGACGCTAGTAGCAGCTGCACGGCCGTTCGGTGCTGCTCCTCCCGAGAACAAGAGAGAGCTCCCAGCCACAAGCGCCACTTCACGAGCCACCGCGGTGATATTCTACCCTAACCCTTTACGGAGTTTCCCTGTGATCATGGTCGTCAATCGTCGATTCCACACCTCCACCACCGACTTCGTACAACTTGTTTCTTTTGCGAAAAGGTTCTTAGTTATATATGTTGGTCACGGGCGTCCACTTTGAGAGCAGAAGGAACGTATTCCACTGAGCGATGCCACAGAGTGTATTCCACGCGTATTCCACGGGCGTATTCGGTATTCAATGGGCGTAGGTATCGTATCCCACAAGGCACAACACACATTGTCCTCGATCGGGATGTTGGATGTTGGTGAGAAAGGTCAGCCCCGTCGACCCGACCGCCCGATAGCCCAACTCAAGCTCCGAACGAGCGTGTCTCAACCTCACATTACCCAGCAACAATAATCAGTATAGCTCCACGGCCCAGGGCAATTACACCACGCCTACCGGGTTTTTGGACGAGATACAGCCTGACCCAATCCCGTCTCTCCGCATTATGATCGTTATGATCGACCCGCTCGGACACACACAACCAAACCGCCTTTTCCATCCGCAATCACCGCTCTGCCCAATTCAGGCAGTCGATTTGGCAGATGTGTTGTCCTCGCCGAAGACTGAAACGGAAAGAAACAACAACAAATTGGACGCTTTGTCCCGACGCGCCACGCGGTGGGTGAATGCAAGGGACAAGCACTCTGATCGGTGCCCTGGCGTCCGCGTCCCTGGAAGCCATCAGACCACCAAATGCAGGCACAGACAGATCGTCCCGCGCACGCAGGGCAGGGGATACGGGAGTTGGGTGACATCGGCCGTCCCCTCTAGCCGTTCGGCGTTGCCACGCTCTCACAGGAAGCAAGGGACGCCCAGCCTGGAAAGCTTAATCCCACGCTCTAATCTCGCCGGAGAAGCGCCTTGGGGCTGGGTGGTCTAGATGTCTTGCCGTCATGCGCGTCTTTTCACACACTCCGGCCTGACAGAAACGTTGACCCACAGGATGCCGCCCAATATCACCCTTGATTGCAGGCAATCAACGAGTGTGCCTGTCTCCTTTAGCCGCCCGGGCCACCCTCTTTCCATACGGGATCACTCTGATGTGGCGTGTATGATGCTTTCCTATAGTGTTGCACGCGAGTGGCAGCTGGTAGCCCACGGCCCCGAGCGCTGTATTGCCTGCCATCGGATCCCTCATCCAACGGAGGCCGGCAAAGCATGAGATTTATATAAAAGGCCCCATCCCCCAAAGCCACACACACCGTCACTCTTTCCCCCTTCAGTACCCCAGGTGCCCATTCCACTCGTTCTAGTCGCTCGCTGCAACCCCTTGCCAACTCCATATTCACCATGAAGACCACAGCCGTTGCCCTCGGGGCCCTTGTGGCCCACGCGGCCGCCCACGGAGGCGAGCACGAGGGCGAGGAACACCCGACCTTCTCTCTCGGGCACCCGACCGTCGGGCTTCCCTTCCCGACCTGGTCCCCCGGCGGTCCTCCCCACCCTTCCAAGTGGACGACAAGCACCGTCTACACGACGAGCGTCCAAACCATCACCAGCTGCGCCCCGGCCTGGACCAATTGCCCGGCCCACAGCACCGTCCTCACCACCGTCACCATCCCCATCAGCACCACCGTGTGCCCCGTGACGGAAACCCCGCCGCCGCCTCCCCCTCCCACCTCAA